>VMBQ01006151.1:0-56347 GCA_007657795.1 Dreissena rostriformis | reverse complement strand
ATGTACAGAAAATTATAATACGTCATATTGCTATTTTGCAACATTTGGTGAAACCGAAAGAGAATTCGTGGCTGGTTTTAATGTTTTCAAACTTAATGTGGTTAACAACGGTAACATGAATTTGCGTACCAATTTATTTCTTATCTGTACTGGTAGAACAGACATCTTCAGCATGATCCCTTGTCCGTCTTCGTTATCGTACTTCAAGTGAAATGACCGTACAGGACAACAGCTTTTCCTTTATGTGAACAACGAACGGATTCCTGCACGAATTCGCTGCGTTTGCAATTCGAAAGCACCGTAAGTTGTGCACAGGCACTATCGAATAGCAATTTAGCAGCATCCGTTTGTAACTACAAATAAAGAACCCCATTTAACAACGTCAGTCATTTTTTTCTTTCAGAAAATATGTAAATGGAATGGCGCATGTGCTCTCACCGAAAATCTTTCTTTTACTTTAATGTCGAAAAGTAGCATAGTATCATGTATTTATGACAATGAGATAAATACATGGTTCTGTGTTGTAGAAGCAATCAAACGAAAGCGCATGATCTTTCAATGATTAGGACCAGAATTTTACAAGCTTGGTCTACAATACAAGTTGTTAGCAATTTTCTGAAAACACTTATGCCCTATATGTAGTTAGGCTGTTTCTGTTTGGTACTATATATGACGAACTATATTTGACAGGTCAATCTGTAATCGACAGGCTTACTTTATTATGAAGACACACATTTTTCGGTTTAGTCTTATGAGACGTGTGTAAAATGGACGTACATGATATCAATGAAAGTGGCTGAATGTTATATTTATTTCGATTGTTAATAGCATTTATAGGAAATGATCGATGACAAAACATAATTGGAGTGCGATAACATATGTACAATTATTTTTAAGAGAAGTTAATATTACTTTTTAATGATGTGTTGCAAAGTCAAGTTTAAGAGTGTTATACATTCTCAAAACTTTTTAAGCCTTTTAAGGTTTCAATACATATTTTTTTCGACATTCAATGTACATGCAAATTAAACAGCACAATGCCATTATTATGTTCAGTCAATATTTTACACGGATCAGGTCATTGCTTTCAAATGCACGTTTTCATGATTCCACGCGCGTATTTATTTCGTCCCAGACTAAGACACACATTCCATGTCCTGATAAAGCCGGTATCCATTGACAGTGCAAATATCGACAGATGTTCCGCTGTGTGTGCGCAATTATTAATTGTCATACAAAGGTTATTTAATATAACATAAATCTCTGTGCGGGTGTTAAAAAATGACTTCCGTAATTCTTATGGTTCTCACATATAGAAGTGAAGAATTGTCATAAAACTAGTTTAAAGACCTAACAGGAATCATTCAAACATAATTGTCGGGGCTGGTGGGCTAAAGAATACTCAATTATTGATAAAATGTTGCTTACATATTAAGAATTGTTATAAAAAGCTAGTTTGAAGACGAAACGGGAAACAGTTCTTGATTGTTAAAAACAACAATGTCGGCTGTTGGGTGGTAGGGGGTAATACAATTGAATAGTTATTCGAAAGGCGCATACATTTTGAAGGACGTACATGCGTTCAGAACCTTTTTTGCAAAAAGAAACAGAATCAAATGCGCAATTAACTATAATCAAGTCACTTGCACTTTTTTTCGTTTTCGAGGGCATGATCATCTGCGGGCGCTCACAAAATCCGTTCCTGCCCGAGTGCGCGCAGATGATCATGCCCTCGAAAACGTGTATAATCCCTATAATCAAGTCATTTGCACTGTGTTTAGTTGATATCAATCACGGTGTAAATCTCAGTGCAAATGTCCTCAACTGACAGAACATTCCCTCGGGATTATGTCGGCGTCTGATACGTCCAGTATTCAGATCATAAACAACGATATTGGCCTCGTTAAAATCCTGTAACACTCATTTGGTGACGTCGCCTTCTATTGGACTTGCAGACAGGTCCTCCAAGGAATATAAAATAATTGGAGAAACATACATTCTGGAACTTTGAAATAGCAATTACATGATGGTGTGATTGTTTTACTCTGGAGACTCCATGCTTTATATAGATATGAATATATGATACTTTAAGTACACGTTTTTACAAACGGATTGTTGTAGAAGTGGAATACGATGTTCCATAATTATCTTTCACGTATATTTTATTTATTTTCTTGTATATTTACTTTTGATGTATAAATAACATACGCGTAAAACAATAATTGTGTCACATTATTTATTTACATACATAAAACAATGCGTACTGCAGAACATACAAATGGTAGGAAGTAGTGTCATTTTTCTGTCTTATTTACTATTCAAAGAATTTGTAAGGATTAAGCCTATATCATTATAATATTTATCGCACCAAAACACTTATAGCAAATTGTTTTAGATGGATAAATAACTTTTTAAGAGGTGTCAAAGTGAACCTTATTTGTTTCTGATTTGAATGGATGGGAAGCTTGCATGGTCACTTATTGGTTCACGCTTTACAATACAATGATTTGAATGGATGGGAAGCTTGCATGATCACTTATTGGTTCACGCTGTACAATACAATGATTTGAATGGATGTGAAGCTTGCATGATCGCATATTGGTTCACGCTGTGCAAAACAATATGCATCTCAGTCTGACTGCGTATGCAGAGCAATAACTATTGCACTATCGATCTTCGACCGAATAGGAAGTAGAGGACATTTCAGTTTGAACATTTTATTGCACTTGCTTTCCCCGTTCATCGAATTAACGCAAACTTTTATAGAGGTGCTTTTTTAAATTTTCTGCAAAGGATATTTGTCATAGAAGACCGGAATCTGAATATTTAGGTAACTATGATATATATTTTTGTATTATTCGCAAAGTTATATCTTAATTATAAGCTTATTCATAATGTTACAACCGGACACTTTTTCATAGGTATTTAGATTATTACAATTTCATGATTAGACGTCACAATGTTAATTACTCTTATTTTGTTTTGGAGAAATATTTTCCGCTCATTCTTAAGAGAACGATATAGTTTAACCGATAATCGTTTGTATGCCTTAAGTATTTTGTCGTTTGGTGAATTTACAACCAGTTCTTGTCTCTATTTTTACCAATGTGAAAGAGAAACGTTGTCACCAAAGCCAAGATTTCCTGTTTTGGGGATTTATAATTCAGCCTTCGTAATAAATTTCCTCTTGCGACTTTCCATTAATCAAATTGGTTGTAATTCCCTTCCAGTAATATCGCGTTTGTGAGGACTTATACAGTTTAGATGAAACTATTTTGTTTGGAAGCCACTCCATGAACTTTTTACAAAAGGCGAGTAAGGTTCTATATGTATTTTCGAATTGATTCACGCTTCAATGCCGATAACAGTTAAATACCGTTCTCATTGGTTACTTTATTGTTAATTAAAAATCAATTATATTATAATTTGTGATACACGTGCATTAATTTACTCCGATTATAAATGCACGATAGCTGTTTGCTACGCCGGGACGAAATCCTTCCTCCGGAGTAAACCGATCTTTCTATATTTCGATTATGTTAAACTTGAAAACGTTTTCGCCTTAATGTTCTTCTTGCCATTAAACAATGGTTTGTTCTTCTGGTGTTGATAATTTCGTTGTGTAATTCATACGCAGGATAACCCCAAATCATTGTTTTCCTGCTGTCTTAGTTCATCTAAAAAAAGCTGTAATGCCCGTGTTAACTAACGTATACAAGAAGTCTAAGCTTATGTATAGATTTTAAAATGGTTTGAATAAGTTATAGTCATTACAAAAATGCTTTCTTTGGGCAACAATCGATTGGCTTGTCTTTTAGTGTTTTTGTTGAGTACTTGTTGCTTTGTGTCTAGTACTTTTGTTTTAGGTTCCACTGTTTTACAATTGGTTTCTTACCATAAAGAAAGGGCCACATGGTATAATACGGTTTCTCTCCGGCTGATGCGACTTAAAATTCCATTTGTTTATATTTGATATAACGAATACGTCGACAGCCGAACATAAGTATGCTAAGATACGCATGTATAAGTTCTAAGTGTTGTGAACAATCTTTTGTTCTTTATGGGTGCTCGTTGCACCCAATACTAAGATGAATATATCGTGAACATGTTTGCAACGAAAGCAAAAATAAAAAATGAAGTCCCAATTGGTTATACCAACGTGTGAACGTCAAACCCGAAAAGCCACTGAAAGCCGTATATAATATATATTACTTCTAACATAAAGGAATGTAAAATATATATTTTCGTTCCTATTAATTAATCACAATATTTTATTACAATGTCAAACATTTGTATATTCATCACTGGTTAATGTCGGTTTTAAACACATCAATAACAATTTATAACAGTAGCAAAACTTAACAAAATCAGGAAAAATCCTGAAAAAAGGAATGTGAAATTAATATTTTCGGCCATTTTGAATGTTTCTACTGCCCCATATGGTCTACACTATATAGCATATATGGGGTCAGCATGTGACGTCAAACAGCCAATGAGGGAAGAGTATTTCGTAGATGGCGTGATATATATAAATTACTTTCTATCTGCATTCTTTTGTTGTGTTCTCTCTTTTGTGAATAGCGCTTAAAAATAATAGCAACACATTTGAAATTATTAACATTCCTTTGGCAGAGCAAAAATGAAGATTATTGAATTAAAAGAGCGCGTTCTTAGAAAACCTGNATCTTTCTATATTTCGATTATGTTAAACTTGAAAACGTTTTCGCCACAATGTTCTTCTTGCCATTAAACAATGGTTTGTTCTTCTGGTGTTGACAATTTCGTTGTGTAATTCATACGCAGGATAACCCCAAATCATTGTTTTCCTGCTGTCTTAGTACATCTAAAAAAAAAGCTGTAATGCCTGTGTTAACTAACGTATACACGAAATCTAAGCTCATGTATAGCTTTTAAAATGGTTTGAATAAGTTATAGTCATTACAAAAATGCTTTCTTTGGGCAACAATCGATTCGCTCGTCTTTTAGTGTTTTTGTTGAGTACTTGTTGCTTTGTGTCTAGTTCTTTTGTTTTAGGTCCCACTGTTTTGCAATTGGTTTCTTGCCATAAAGAAAGGCCCACATGGTATAATACGGTTTCTCCTCGGCTGATGCGACTAAAAATTCCATTTGTTTATATTTGATATAACGAATACGTCGACAGTCGAACATAAGTATACTAAGATACGCATTTATAAGTTGTAAGTGTTGTGAACAATCTTTTGTTCTTTATGGGTGCTCGTTGCACCCAATACTAAGATAAATATGTCGTGAACATGTTTGTGTCTATTACATAATCGTGAAACGAAAGGAAAAATAAAAAATGAAGTCTCAATTGGTTATACCAAACGCGTGAACGTCAAACCCGAAAAGCCACTGAAAGCCGTATATAATATATATTAATTCTAACATAAAGGAATGTAAAATATATATTTTCGTTACTATTAATTGATAGCAATATTGTATCGCAATGTCAAATATTTGTATATTCATCACTGATTAATGTCGGTTTTAAACACATCAATAACAATTTATAACAGTAGCAAAACTTAACAAAATCAGGAAAAATCCTGAAAAAAAGGAATGTGAAATTAATATTTTCGGCCATTTTGAATGTTTCAACTGCCCCATATGGTCTACACTATATAGCATATATGGGGTCAGCATGTGACGTCGAACAGCCAATGAGGGAAGGGTATTTCGTAGATGGCGTGATATATATAAATTACTTTCTATCTGCATTCTTTTGTTGTGTTCTCGCTTTTGTGAAAAGCGCTTAAAGATAATAGCAACACATTTGAAATTATTAACATTCCTTTGGCAGAGCACAAATGAAGATTATTGAATTAAAAGAGCGCGTTCTTAGAAAACCTGCAAGTGAAAACATATTTTCTCAAATTGCTAACACATTTGGTGAAATCGTGAAGACAAATGAGTCTAACCGGTATAGAATTTAATTACCTGATAATTCTTCGATGCATACGTTAGGAGTGTGTGTGTGTGTGGTTTTATGTCCAAATTGATGTGGTAAAACGGAGCCTCCCAATTAATAGTCAGTTGACTGACACAATCTCATACGTTTTTGCCGTATGTATTTATGCATTTGTTCGGGCTTGTTGTGGCTTGTTTTGGGCAAAATAATCTCAAAAACATATCCATTATATAAAATTTATGAAACAAAAGAGTTTTATTTTTTTAACATAACCAATCTGTTCACCTACTCTAGCTTTTAAATCCTCAGTAACAATAAAATTTATGTCATTCCGCAAACATTCTTAAAGCGTATCATATTATCAGTAATTTTATAAATTGGAAATGTTTTACTAATATTACAGTTGAGTTATTTCATGCAGAGTTAAGTGCTCCAAATTAGTTAATATAACTGGAATAAACCCAAACGTGTTTGGCGTAATCAGTCAGATCGGTAATAAATGTCATGAATTCGTTACTAGACAAGTATCAGCTTATTGTATTGTATTAAAGTAATTGTGTAATAATTGGACGTGTGACCTGGTACCTATAAAAATAAAAACATATGCCTCTTCATAAAAAAAAAACGTTGAAGGAAATGGTTTACCGATAAATCAATTAATACACGACTATAAAAATCTATGTGAGACGTTCCATGACAATGGGAATTAAAGATTTAAAAATACAAAAACTGTTTTATGGAAATTATTGGTTAAGCTGATTCAGATACCAAAGACATAGTTGTGTGAAGTGTAAACATAAAGCTTAACCTTACATGACTGTTTTACCCGAATAATGCGACAGATCACATTTGTGTGTACTATTACTGTGATGGTTTCCCTAGATGTCATTAGTCAACGGAAGACCCCTGACTTGCATGACCTCTTCCAATCCATTAAAGTTTCACAAACCACTTTATATACTCGTAGGTTTTTTTTGGTGGTGAACCACGCATTAAGTAAGTAGGTCCCTTCACTATTTGCAAGGCTTTGTCTGATCTTGTTATGGGTAAATTTCTTCATTGTCCTCTCCATTAGCTGGAAAGGAAGCTGTTGAATAAGATACTAATGGTATCACTCTGAAACCGAAAGAGTCAATGTTGTCTATTGTCTAGTTCTAGCTCATTAACTGCAACTGAAAAAACACCATGAAACGTTGATAGTAGATGTATTTCTTTGCTTTTTTAAAATTTTCTTATTTGTGAATGTTTGTTATTAATTGAAGGTACAGTTTTGTTCAAATGTAATTACCCATTTATGTACTTTGTGACGATTTAGATAAAAAAAAAATGTTGGTCTTGTTGAATTTTTTTATGAATGGTAGAACAGACAACACCAAACTATATCATCACAGTAATACTGTAAGCTCATACGCCAGTTCCGAATTGACATTTCAAAAAAATATAACGTCGCCAATGTGAATGCATTATGAAGTCCGAAATACTTGTTTTGTTCGTTTGTATATGTATTGTTCTTTTTGATATAACTATTTACTGCAATCAAGCTCAGAAATATATATATATATGATTTGGTTACAATAACTGCTTTATTTATAAGTGTTTGCACTAAAGACGATGTACGTATCTATAAGTCTGAATAAACTGTATGTTCTTAATAGACATCAGTCTAAATGAAAGTGAATGAAGTTAAGCTAAATGAAAATCGTTTGCAGGAATGTTTTGTAATTTGGTCTGTAAGATTTCCATAGAAAACTCTGCTTCCTGTAAAGTATTTGTAATAGACACAGCGCTGTGTACAACAAGCTCAGTAACCGATCAAGCAATACTCCATAGACGAGTTTATTTAGTATTTTGCTTTTTAATATATCACATATTTCGCAATAATAGGTCAATATATTTTGTGTGTTCTTGTCTTACCAAGTGATGTAATTCGTAATAAAATATAGTTAAACCATTTCAAGACAACTTGCCTACCTACAATGCCAGGGGCATGTTAATTAANTGCATTAAAGACGATGTACGTATCTATAAGTCTGAATAAACTGTATGTTCTTAATAGACATCAGTCTAAATGAAAGTGAATAAAGTTTAGCTCAATGAAAATCGTTTGCAGGAATGTTTTGTAATTTGGTCTGTAAGATTTCCATTGAAAACTCTGCTTCCTGTAAAGTATTTGTAATAGACACAGCGCTGTGTACAACAAGCTCAGTAACCGATCAAGCAATACTCCATAGACGAGTTTATTTAGTTTTTTGCTTTTTAATATATCACATATTTTGCAATAATAGGTCAATATATTTTGTGTATTCTTGTCTTACCAAGTGATGTAATTCGTAATAAAATATAGTTAAACCATTACAAGACAACTTGCCTCCCTACAATGCCAGGGTCATGTTAATTAACCAATAGTTCTCTTGAATTCATGAAATCGTGCCCAGACACAATGTTTCTAGTTTAATCATACCATGTGTACAAATGTTGTATTGCTATGTTTCTTGCGCGTTCGACATAATTATTAAGTGGTACCAATATATTTTATCTTTTGCTCAGAGAGGCAACATGCGTGGCAATGCGAGTGGTTGTAGTTTGGCTGTTTCATTGGCTCTCAGAGAGGCAACATGCGTGGCAATGCGAGTGGTTGTAGTTTGGCTGTTTCATTGGCACGTACAAGGCTTAATTGGATTGCATTATTAGCCAGACACACTTTTAATGTTACCATTAAGACAGTTTATGCGTTTTTGTATCAGAAGTGGAACAACTAGTTATTGTAGCAGAAGTGTAATTCAAAATGAAAATTATCAAGCATTTTAATAAGTATTCCTATACCATATATGATAATTATATTCAATGGTAGCAAAGCAATGGTATGCATCTCAGTTTGTCATAGCTTGAAATGTCAAGAAATTAAAAAAAGCTTATTATTACGCCAGTTACTGCACGTTTAACATCAAGGAACATAACATAACTCAAAGCACATTCGATGCACCGTTTACGCTTGCATAAGTTCGTATAACAATCAATCACTGTTTCTATTGTTAGTTATGTACTTACAGCAAAATATTTGCTGAATTCATTTAAGTACTTACCACACAATGTCAGTTGTAACAATGTTTAACTGAAATACTAACCAAGTTTTGCTATACCCATGAAAACAATCACGCAGAGAAAAAAATGTCAATGGTAATGTAGTACATAAGAGATAACAACAGTATCGTGAAATAAATTATGTTTTATCGTTAGTAACTGTGATCAATGACGTTGTAACAGCGAACTCACGATGGCTGCTCAAGGAAGTATTCATCATAAACACTGCACGTGCAAATTGCTGTTATAGAACCTAACCACGCATCAGCGCTGTAGATACAGTGTTATACAAACGGAGAAGAAGCACTGATTGTGTTACTAATGGGAAGTTGTATCACAATATTGGCTTTTGATGATAAACTGCAAAACAAATCAGGTGAAAATCTATTTCGGGAGGGCAATTGCGTTGCGTTTTTTTGGCATCTTTTTTGCTCATACAGTTGAATATTTTTTAGATAAACAACCTCCTGGCAGAATTGCAGATTGTTAATTAGTTTTATTGCAGAACATATTAGCGATCAGCGATCATGCTACATATACATGGAATTCGAAATATTACAGATGAATTGCAGCGAACTCTTGGTGATATTATTAAAGATTGTGTACCAATGTACTATACACAATGTTGTTTTGGTAACAATCAAAAATATGTTTCTTATAAGAATACAAAGTGTAACAAAAACAACATTAAATGGTTGATCTACAAATGTATATGCAATTATTTTTATAAACCGGGCGTCACCGCGATTGTTTGGAGCCAAACATAATGTGCAGGAAATATGCGCGTATAATTTCAGAAGCACGCGCGTTGATATGGATATTTGAAAATAAAATTATGGAATGGATTTTGTTTTAATCCTATTGGTTCCAAATGACCATGACGTCTGTTTTCGTTCAATCTGTTACACGAGAAGTGTGTTACTGGATGATCGATTATTTATTACATTGTTATGTCGATGTTGACGCATTCACGAAGATGGCACAGTTACTGATACACCTCTTGTTAATCGATCAACCAAACTTGCAGTAGATAAATCATATCGCAGACAATATAGCAAACGATGAAACTTCAGAAACCCTGTCTGGAGATAAATTCTTGTTCTTATCCACAAAGTGTATAACAGAACGCCTATTTTAAGCATAAATTGATTAAAACTGGGATCACTGCCTTGGAACGGTCAATCCAAAGCATCGGGGTTTAAACCGGGGCATTTAACGAAACACGGCGGGACATACCAAAATACCGTTGCGTATACTGTAAGAACAAGTGCAAAATATTATCTTAAAATATTAATCACTGCACAGAGCAGCATGGTGACTTATTATTATAATACATAGAGTTTATATTTGATTATCATTAAATTATTGTGAACGACAACATATATACAAGAAAATTCAGTTTGATGAAAACAGCTGTGCATAGTTATAAATTGTAACACAAAAACAAAACTTCAGTTGGGTAACATATCCGTTTTTCGCGCAATTAATACATTTTAGGTTTGGGCTTTATCCACATATTATTTTAACTTCGGCTGTATCCATAAATGAACACACTAGCAGTCAATAATTTATTTGAACACCAGAAACGTGTGCGCTGACAAAAATGAACCTGTGAATGACCTTTAAGATATATTATATCATTACTTTGAAACAGTTCACTTGAAAACTTGAAAATATATATGAAAAACATACAAATAAAATAATAACATCGATTCTTTTACAAATTGTGTATTTAAGAAAGACATTATATTTGTATTTTCTTATTAAAATGGCTTTATAATAACTAACTAAATACATAAAAGTGCCACACAAAACTATACACATGTGTACAATAATTATGTAAATACACTCATTGAAATCGGAGAAACGAAAACACAGATACATCTACGTCATAATGGCAGATGCAGATGGTAGATTATTGACGACTACGGGATATTATGTAATGCATGAAAATATATGATAATGATTGATTATGTCCTCCGCCATAAATCTATTATTTAGAAAAAGGAATTGATGTGACAGAAACTTATTTGTGCGTAGTTTCGCCATTATTGTGAGCAGTGGTTAACATATAACGCATGCCAACATTACCAAAACATGTGATTGATAGAACCGCATTACGATTTCAGGTGGGTTTTTTTATGAGGCAAGCATAGATTAGTTTAATTACCAACAATTTTGTTTAGAATTTACAATTTGCAAATGTTAGCAAACAATAACCCGGTTAAATTCAGCTTCAGCAATTCAGTTGAATTAAGTTGTTCTTATTCTTTAGTTAGGCGATTTTAACTTTGAGTCAGGTGTTTCTTAACTTTTGTAACCTTTAGGTAGACGAAAAGGTATGGGGTTTTTTCAGGTAACCTGAAATACCTTTAGATAGTTTGGTTTAGACTTTAAAATAAAGAAATCTTACGAATACACATACACATTTATTAGTGTATGCCAAAAGCGCTATGTTAGTAAAAGTTATTGTAATGCAAATGTTAATGCTTTCCTGAATGCAATTGTGAGCAGAAGCTATTGACTTGCATGACATCTTTAAATGTTCTATGTTTCTTTTTTTCAACCGTAGTGCTTCATTTATTATGATTTGCGAATTAAGTAGTGACGTCCATTCACATTTCTCAAGTCTTCGCGTTGTCTTGTTATCAATACTGTCCCCTGTGTGCACTCAAATTAGCTGGATAGGAAGTCGTTGAATACGTGTCCAATAGTGCAGCTAATAAACCGAAATATTCAATTTTGTCGACCTTTTGATTCGAGTTGAAAGTAGAACACAACCATGAAAACACAGACGTATAAATATGTTTCCATAAATAGACGAGTTTGTTTCAAATTGTATTTACGTTTAATTTCAGTAATGTGTCGATTTTTTTTTAATTTGTAACTCACACATTTCTTTTTGTCACAAAAATGCCAGTGTTCGTCTTTTTATTCATTTTTTTTAAATAATAACGAGGAAATATACAACGTTAAAAAGTGTACATATATTCATGGCTTGTAATTTATTACAGACACACACAAATTAAAATACAAAATATATAATTAAGGTTCGTTCTCCTAGTTTAAATTGTATGCTCAGTTTCAAGTTGCGCAAAACGGCCATTAAAATGACAAAAAAAAATCATGTTTTACGTATTTTTCTTGTTGTGGTAACTATTGAGTGCAATCTGACATAACAAAGCCATATGGAAATAATTCGCTTGAATAAAACATGAATTTCGATTTTTCTGGTCCGCCCTTCAACTAATCGAATATTCAGCGCCACAGTAATAATTCTACTTCCAGACGATAACTTTCTAGCTGCATCATATAAATCGTTTGATAGACATATTCCCTGTTTATGTATACATAGTGTTCGTTGTCCCCTGTGAAGAATTGTGAGGCTTTTTGTCATGAAATTAAACCATAATTGTTTTGCGTTGTAGCAGCTGTATGTATTTCTTATGACAAATATATTGTAACAATGTGTTATCTATTTTATTNACTACTAATAATAATAATAATAATAATAATAATAATAATAATAATAATAATAATAATAATAATAATAATAATAATAATAATAATAATAATAATAATAATAATAATAATAAAAATAAATAATAATAATAATAATAACAATGATAATAATAATATGCTGTAAATTATAGAACACGCAGTAAAAATCAACATGATGACTTGGACTTACAGCTTTTCATCGCCTGGTTCACAATTATGTCAAACATTGATTAGCACTCTTTTTTTTGGAAATATATCGTTCAAACATAACTTGCTTTTCGATCTCAACAATGATGGAGAAATGTCATAATTTTGCTATTTGTTTCAGACAAAAACTTCATTGTTTTGGCGAAGTTATTAAAGAGGTTCCGGACTATTATTCGTCATTATCATTTATGAAGCATCACATACGCGGGCCAAATTTATAACCGCTTATTAGGTTAGTCTATTTGTTTAGTTATTTAATATAATAGAGGTTTCTTTTATAACCTCAATTTGTAAATGCTTTAGACAGTTATGCCTATCTTTAATTAGTATTCTCAACAGGGAGCTATCCAACTATCAACTATCGATTTCCGCCTTTTCAGTTTACCGAAATACCATAGCATTTCATGAAGTTCACATGAGTATTGTGTTTGAATTACTGTATATGTGCGCACTGTAAATGTTTGTTTATCGTGCGGCAATACGATGCAACCAGTTAACTTTAACGGTAGTAAACGATTTTACTTGCAACTTATATTATTTAGTGTTCAAATGTCTTAATTGTTTTTATCATTTTGTCCTTCCTTCTTGAATTAGTTTTAGCTCCTCGGGTTATTTGAAGTTCTTTCAAAATTACATACGTTAAATTTAATTTTCTTGATCTTAATCTCTGTATGTTATTTAAACGGATCATTTAAAATATGCATACATATAAGTTTATTCAATGGTAACTGCTTATGTTATTAGTTGTACATTTAAAATATGATTATTTTTTGTTATTTTCTTCGATTGTTCCTGCTAACTTGACAGGTATTTGCTGTTAAAACCAATTACATCAATTACCATATATACGTTGTTTGTAATCCAATAACAGTTATATGAGTAAATGTATTTAAAATTTGTGTTGAATATTTTTAAACCTGTTAAAATTGCTACACATTTCCTTCATAAATCACTTGATGTTCCACTCCAAACCGTTTCGCAGAGTGCATTATCATTGCTTTATCAGCTCAACTAAGTATTTAAACATATACTCGCGTGTTCTTTGATGCCGCTTTATCTGTGACTGTTTCCCAATACACTTCCGCGCTCGCGCGTATGTTGTGCTTTATCCGCATGTTTGCCTGTATCTGTGGTGGTGAGGGATGATGTGCGGTGATTAGGATATAATAAATGATGTTTGATAACTTCTGCGAGCGTTATTTTATCATTAATGATATTGTTTTGTGTTGAACATATTTTTTATTAATATAATTGTTCACTTAAGTGGTGAAATAGTCAAAGATGATTTGGTGATATAGAAATGGCAATTTGAAATAAGCCTCTTGCAGTGGAGTCTTCGTTTGTCTATTTACTGGGAAAACATTATTATTTGACTTCGGTTTTGGAATAACACGGACGTTTTTGTGGGTATGTTGCGTCTTATGTTTACCTCATATAATGTAAGTTGTCTTTATGGTGTTCTTTTTTAACAGCATGTATAATCTGTTAGGATATAAATTATTGTAAAACATTATTTTTATTGCTGTACTAGTATACAACCAATACGTTAAAATCTATGCGATTATTTGAATTGGCCTTGCAGTCTGCCATTTATTGAATTAGTAAATTACAATATATTACTCGTTTCTCAATGCATTTGCCTGAAAGTATTGTTTTGCAGTTCTCTTTGTGTTCTTTTTATAACAACCACCTGTTTACAAATGATGCAACGTCGTGTTAATTTTTTTGCGATGTTGGCAGTGGTACCAGTGCATGCATTCTGTTTCTCTGAGAGGAAACGGTCGCGTTGGTGTGATTGCTTGTAATTTGACTCGTATCAGCATATCATTTTGTAGTCGTAGTAGTAGCCATTGCATTTCAAACGAAATATCAGGGGACTATACATTGTTTATGTACGATACGAGAACTGTTAGAATATGAAAACTGAAATGTGCCTTCGCAAATTTTAAACTTTAGAATGATCGTAAAAATAACCCTAGTAACCTTCTTTCATATATGCAATGGTATACTTTCATGATTGAAATAAGTCAAAATGATTGAATATGCACGCTTCCTACGCAATTCGTTGATTGTATGTAATCGCTTTCTTTAGAACCGTTCATCATACCAAGGACCAAGGCATAACAACGTTCTATTAAAAAAGCCACACCTGCTTAAAACATTTACAGCATAGAGTTTCTGTCTAATCAACGGAGTGTAAAAGTAACATCAAATTTCAGTAAGCCATGCATCAAAATTAATCAACAGTGCCATTTTCGATGATTTATGTCATTATTACAAGAGTTTACTGGTATAGCGTTAGTGTATCTCCTGGAATACTCTTCTCGTTGTACCTTTTTCATATCAACGATCGAGTAAAGAGAACGGAAGTGTTTGCATGTTTCTGGAGTGACCGTGATGCCTCTTGGTCGTAATGTTTATATAAAAAATCTCTAGACCGAGTTTAAATCTGGCTCACGTGTATCTTAATCTTGATCACTAGGTCATATCTTTGTAAAACAAACCCATTTAAGATGCTTCATTAATGGCTCATGATTGATGAATCTTTGTCAAAATGTTTATATTGACAGTTTCTAAGCCGAGTTCGTTTCTGGGTCATATGCGTCCGAAAACTAGGTCACCAGGTAAAATCTTATCACCTCTCTGTAAGCCACATTTATGACTCATTCTTGACGAAACATGGTCAGAATGTTAGAAAAACCTTGTCACCTCTCTGTAAGCCACATTTATGACCCAATCTTGACGAAACTTTGTCAGAATGTTAATCTTTACAATATCTAGGTCGTGTTTGAATCTGGGTCTAAAGCTAGGTCACCTTATCAAATCTTAGACAAACCTTTGTTACTACTAAGGATGCTACATTTATGACTCAATCTATATTACATTTTGTCAGAATGTTATTTTTTTTACAATACCTTGGCAAAGTTACATGTGACCAAAAACCTTTGTCACCAGGTCAGGTTTCGACCATTGGTTTACCCCGAACCCAATTAAGTGTACCCCGAACCCAATTAAGTGCTGCATGACCATCATGGCCGTCTAGTGTCAAGAACGTTATTGTGTGCATTGTTCGTCATAAGCACCGCATGTAAATATTGGTGCTGTGTATCATCAAAATGCTTTTTTGACGTTTAAGCATCAATTGAACATGTGCTGAAATCAGATAAATTGCTCCCGCTGAATTGCTGATGTCAAGTTTCATCACCACATTGGCTTTTGGGGATAAACGGCCAAATTAATCAGATAACGGTTTACAATATATTCCCGGAAGACAGCTTCTTCGTGCGTTGCGATGTATTTGCAATTCCGTTATTCTCTTATAATTGAATATTATATCGATTTTCACACAAAACAACCTCTCGGCAGAATAGCAGCCCGTTTATTAGTTTCACTGCGAAATGCATTTTGCAACCACACCACTTGCGCGGTAATGCAATGTATGCATGTCTAGTAATAAGGCATATGGTAACCTGTGGTAAATGTCATATTACTAGAGTTACTCAAGTTTTTTTAGGATTTATGAGTTGGGTAAACAGACACTTCTGCATGCAAATGCAGGGAAGAAATACTTTTGTTCCATGTAGTCATGGTTATATGTCATAGTCGAACATAAAACGTTTGATGTATGATATAAATACGTTTGAGGTATGTTATACATAACTATGTCTTCTGCAAAAAAAAAACATTATGCGTTTTCTTTAACACTTTTACCTCAGCGCCAGCTTGTAATGAACTACCTTGGTGGCTTTCTAGTTAAAATTGCAACTCAATTATAGAAGCTCGTTAAAAAGGTTCATAAACATTGTGTCGTTTGCAGGAACCATGTCCGACATTCTGGTCGTGTTGCCCCCACTCACTGCCGACGGCGAAGTGATTTTTGCAAAGAACGCCGACAGACCGCCGACGGAAGTGCAGGAGGTCGTGTACTACCCGCCGGCAGACTATCCGTCGAGGACAAAAGTCCTTGTAAGTTTTTGTTTTTAAATCAACTTCGATTCTTCGTGTCTTTGAACAGTAAATATACCTAATTCAGGACTAAAACTGACCAAAATTTGTTTATTTCAAATTTCATGTATTTTCGTTGTATGTTTTAATTACAGTGTGCTTAAATCTCTGCGAACAAAACGCTTGACTTAATTTCGTGAAGACATGTGTAATCTATTTGCTTTAATTTCGGCATACCACAAGAGTTATCTCAGAAAAAAACATAACATCATCGGATGTTTAAGTTGCTTGGATAAAAATCTCACACTATTTTGGCATTAATGTTCCATATATCTTTATGTAAATAGGGTCTTCAGATCTGTTAACAACAATAAATACGTTGGCGTTCTATTAATATGTCTTTGAAGGTAAACAAACTAAATACAATACAACTTTTAGATCAGGAAATGGCTCACTATAATGGCGCCCTTAAGGCTTTTTAAGCATGTGGTTATCTTATGTGCTCAGATTTATTTAGTGATGCCAGGTATACAGTTGTTACGGATGTTAAAGGGGTTTATGTTACACTATAGAAGTAGCGGCAAAGTGTCAGCGCATGACCGTGAAAACAATTCTCCTGCTATCAATATGGCACCTTTCCCCTAGTCATTTTCTCCACTACTTCGTGTATTTTAGAACTAGAAACGTGAACTTAAACAATATGCCCTGTGAAGTTTGAAGGCAAGAAGGCAAGAAGGGAAAATTTTGAAAATAAATTATTGTATTTATTATCAATTGTCGGAAAACCTTCATGTTCAAGTAAATCAAGCATGTATCACCAGTGCAGCGCTAATGTGTTCAGTATATGCTAATAATTTACGAAAAAGATACATCGATTAGACTAGACGTGTTTTATTATAAAGTCACAATTCAATTTAATTCTTTTCTTGTTGCATGATCAGAGATTCTGCTGGTTGCTAAACGAAATCCGAGTTATAAAAAAATGTCACAGATTATTGTTTTCGTTATTTTATTTACATCTTTAATAAGTCAATTTTTTCATCGTTGAAATATAACTTTAAATGTCTTATTATTTCGACCGTTAAATAGCCTTAACACACACATCAGAATTAGGTTTATATAGACATGTTTTTGAAGTAATTAATTACAATAATCATGTAATTTCCCCATATAAAAACGACTTTATTTCTAATATCGTTACTCCCATTTGTTCAAATCAAATGGATTTATATACAAATTTTGATTTCCTCAACTTGCAATGTACAAATAAAATATATGGGCAAAAAACAAGGCCGTTTGATTGCTACACATAAATAGGACGCCGTTAACGATATCATTATTTACTTAATATTTAGGGCAAAATCTTGCGAAATCTTGTACATTTTGTTTACCAATTATTGCTCTAATGTGTATTACAATAATATAACAAACTGCGTAATGCCGTTAGAAACTGAGGTCAACTGTTAGTGGGCCCATGTCAAAATGAAGAATGTATTACATTTATGTTGCAGACAATACTGATACATGAGATAACCGTTCTTTAATTTGTTGATCGTATTGCTATAAATCTTGACATCAATAAGGTGCTCTGAAATAATTTTCAAATATGCAAATATTGTTCATGTCATCTAAATACATAAATGCCAAAAAGAATGCCTCAAACTGAACAATAATCCATGGCTCAAATCAGTTGTGCAAGTTTAGTACGTTCAATTAATTCGTTTACGTGTATTACTGTATTATCCATAAGTGTTGCAGATTAGCTTAATGTTAAACTTGTATTGCCTTTTTGCCTTTCCAGTGCACCTTTATTGAGATTGACCAAGTTTCCCACACATATGCTGTTATCTTGAGTAAACCCGTCTGGTGTTGGGGCGCCGAAATGGGAGCTAATGAACGAGGTGTTTGCGTAGGCTGCACCGCCGTTTGGACCAAATTATGCCATCCTGGGGATCACGAGGAAAAATTGATCGGATGCGACTTTGTGAGGTAGGTAGGACTTACAAGTTATTTCGAGGGGGAAACTGTTGTATCATCTGCATTTTTTTTTATAAGATACGGTAGATTTGCGCTTAACCCTCGATTTGGACACAAATTTATAAAATAACAGTTTAATCATTTTTGTAAATAAAAAAAGAAAAGTGAAAAAATATGATAAAGACATGTAAACAAGAAATATGGATTCGGTTATTGATAATTATCAATCAAAATGGACAAGTTATAAAGCGCTGTAAAGTTTTTCTATCGGTATTTGGAAAATACGTATCTGGCAAAGTGTCATGGAAAAAAGTTGACGGCCAGAATGGCCTTTTGGCTAGCTCGTTACCTTTTGCACAAAGAGGTCACGGGTTTAAATCCCAACTATGCCTCAATAATTTAATCCACTGTTTTTCTGGATTTTTTTTATAATAAGTGTATTATTCCAAATATTGTTTTGTGTGCATTAACTTAACTTTCCTACAATACGATAATCTGTGAACAAGTCCCTTTAAATTCTAGGACCGGGTATGTTTGATAATAAAACCACAACCGGATTAAGACGCTTGTAACATACACATGAAATTCACCATTCGGGTGCAATAAGTTTTTAGTATACGCATGACCAAGTTATTGGGCTTCCATTGTATTTAAGATATTTGTTATAAAAACGCATTTCAATTCGAAACATTCATTTTTCCTAAAACAAAACGTTCATATGTCTCCTTAATATTTATTTAAACGCCAGCATGCCAAACTTATTGAGTTAAATGCCAATGTTTTAAATGTTGTGTCATATAAGCATAACATTCATCATAAAACAACGTATTTAGAATTTGTTTTGTAACAATAGAATAGGGCAGTACGGTTTTTATCAACATATTTAGAATTGCGAATGAATACATTGTCAATAAAACAGTTCCATGCTATGACATCTTTTTTATGAATGCATAACTAACCTTTATAACTCCACTTAAAAAAAAAAAAAAACAACATGCGGGTTGTTTTTATTTCATGACATGCACTGCCGAATATGTTAAAATTCAAAGTAGTTTTTTAGCATTTTTTTAAAATGTAAATGTGTACAGTGTATTCGTTAAAATATGTAGTTTATATACTGAGCTATTTTTGTTACTGTAGACTGGCGTTGGAGCGGAGCTCCACCGCACGGGAGGCAGTAGAAGTGGTGACCAGTCTTCTGGCCGCGCATGGGCAGGGTGGGATTTGCTGCGAGGATCACAACTTCGGCCAATGGACATACAACAGGTATGAATGAGTTTGCTTAAACATGAGTACATCAAAGCGCTAAAGGGATTTCAGTTGTTTGCTATTGCTTAACATAGACAGAACACATTTTTTGAAATTAAATTATTGCTTTTACATCACTAGTTTAAAATAAACACAATACATTGGCTTTTTAAGAGTGATAATCTAAACGCACATGTCGAGATGAATGTGCACGGTTAAGCATTATATTGATGTTATTTCTGTGTTATTAATTAACTAATTATAATTTGTGTTTAATAGTATTTAAGTTTGATGCAATTTTTTATGGTTGTATTGTATGTAACTTTGCTTTAAACTGAATACAGCGACTATGTTTATACAGTTATATACATGTTTGCATCACAGTGCGTTTGTGGCAGCTGATGTACATGAAGCATGGCTGGTGGAAACTGCAGGGAAAATGTGGGCTGCTCGTAAAGTTACCGGTACGTTTTGTGTGCGTACAACATAGTCAACTACTTAAATATAGATTTCTTAAAGTTTCTTGAGTGTTCCTAGATCTGATCTTCTTTTCATATGTATGTGTATATGTGCAAAGTTTAATTTAGTACACAGTAATTATAGTTTGGCTTAGTTTTGAAGGTTAATTTCCATGTGTGATATCTGCACATTTATAATTGCACTTCTTTAAAAATAAATACAGTGCTATTTAGTCGATATTAATGTGAATTGCGATTGTAACATTTCTGATTAAATGTTATTTTATTACTGTTACTTATTCAGATGGCGTGCTTGAAACAACAAGCAAATTAACAATTGGAACCAATGCGGATATTACATCACCCGACATTTCGGCGCATGCACAAAATGGCGGCTTTTGGAAAGCGGAAGACGGTCCTATCGACTTTGCAAAGGCATTTTCCTCTGAATACGCTGGAATATCGTTATCTGAGAAACAGACGCCAGAACACAGGCTCAACTACATGGTCAACTGTTTGAACAGCTCAAATAATGGTAAATAATGTTCGCATGTCAGAACCTACATTTTAGTCCAAAAGCGAATATTTTAAAATGTTAAAGCAACTTCGTGAAACTGAATGTTGTGTGTTATTAATACTTGTCACGCGAATAGTTCATACTTAAACATTCTCGTCAATTGAATAATTATTATGATATTGCATACCCGGCGCCAGGGGTGTGCGTTCGCACCCAACATTTTATGACGAGTAAAGAAATTAATTTGTACTATAAGTTGAACCCTACTTTATTCGACGGAATCCAGTGAGTCGTCGTATTTTAGCGTTACAATTATGTTGAATTCAATAGGCTACCGACAGGTCACCATATAATTTAGTTTCTCGACAAAGTCATTTCCAAGAAAGCGCGTGTTTTTATTAACAATTTTTAACCGTAGAATTGTTGAACAGTTTTCTCCACTGGCAGTGACCGCTTCTTAATTACTAGTCTTGGTCCCGTCCGTTTTTGTGTCGGCCCATCCTAAGGCCATCATGGAACTAGGAGAGGCGAGTGGGGATGACTTACCCTCACCCGCCCTGCTAGAGGAATAGTATATTCGATGAGGGCAGCTCTTCTCTTCGAAGTCTGATCCACCCTCCTCTTGTACAAGGGCTTTACATGTTTGTGACCGGTGTTTCTTTCCTAACATCCATACATTGTTGCTGATTGCATGCACCGTACCGGTCACAAATGCAGAGTGTGAGCGGGCTGCTAGCACATTGAGACGTCTGCACCACTACCAGCGTGCGTCTATGACAAAAAGTCGTCTGTCTTCATTGGCGCTTGTAAACATCCACTATGGATTCCAGCACAACGTGCCCGACATCATATCGCGATTTTACCGCCTACATTCCCGCAAAATGGAATTATAATCTTTGTTATTAATATATATTTGTTTTCTGTATAATGCCGAATTATTAACCTGGCACTCTAATCCGTATAAAATCGATATTAATTTATAGATATTTGAAACTAAATGATTGTTTTGTAATTTGTGTCATCGTTATAAATGTCTGTTAAAGCGGGACTGTACGATTTTTACATGTGTTAAATTTTAATATATTGATTAAATTATGTTACGATGACTCAAAATAGGCAATAAAAATTATACTTTGAAGACGAATTTCATAAAATGCAGCAAAGACAAGTTAGCGCTGGTTAAAGCCGATGCCGACACTTTTACTCGTATTTGTAAGGAAACAAAATTGTGTCTCTGTGTCGTATGAACGAATCTGCACTATAACTAAATTTAGATTCACATTGTACATGTATTATATACATGCTAGCTTATTTGGCTTCCAGCCATTTAAGCTTTCAGATTTAAATATCTGGCTTATTTCGCATTTTTCGACACATGTTCTTCTTAACTTTTATTTTAATTTATATTGAACTATATGTATACTAATTTTTAATAAATTTTATAAAAATTCATAAATATTTGACAAAATCGTACAGTCCCGCTTTAAAGCTATAACTGTAATAGATATCACAACGTTATGATGAAGCCTACTTATTGTGGGTTGAAATCCAAGTCCAATAACCATTTTCGACAATCATCTAAATGGATGGAAAAACAATTTGATTTACTTGCATAAATAATCTTCTAAAAAAAAGAAAGTACATTTAAGATGATTATTAACGGAATGTTATGCCAGCTTCCGAAAATGACTTAAATCAAAGGACAACCTGTCGAATATTTCCGAAGACTAATTAGTCACTGGTTAATAATTGTGCATTATACCACGATTTATAACAATTACACATTTTGCACAGCATTTTCGACAGACTGCGTTGTCTTTATGTTATATCCCCGTACAACCATTTTCGGATCACCTAAAGGGCTTTCCAGCAAAGAAATATCAGCTATCTCGAGACAGGATAATTGTTTTGTTGTATGGCAAGAAAAGAAATCATTTCTACAAAGCAATGTACTTTTTTGTAGTTTACCAACACTTAATGGCATCTGTTCTGCTCCACATACAGAATTGTTCACAATGTTTTAATTATGTCAAACTTGACACTAGGAAATATGTCCTGCTCTTAAACAGTTGTTATAATGAATGTAAAACGTTATAACATATGATCAGGTTGACGTTAACGTTTAATGTTCATTAACTGTGACGGATCTTGAGCATAATGGGCTAATACGTCCATCTTTTTCTTCAGCGGCCTGGTATGCATTGTTAAGGACTTTTGAGACCATAGGGCCAGTAGTTTGTGGTAATATTGTCTTTATTAAGCCTTAATGGTCATACGTTCCTGAAATTCGTTTAGAAAAAGATAACTTATTGGTTAAAAATAGTTTTTAAAAAAAAAGCAACAAGCTAAACCATTTTGATTTCTGTTGAGTATTGATGCAGAGACCCAGTTTTGTTAATCAGTGTTTATTGTACAATACACAATGAGCACGTTTTGAGCAATGCTAGGCCTATGGTACTATCTAATTGTTTTTAAAAAGTCAAATTTTTCCCTTGAATTTGCTTGATTTATGAATGGTAGAATAATGGAAAAGGAAA
Source organism: Dreissena rostriformis (assembly GCA_007657795.1). Classification (NCBI taxonomy): domain Eukaryota; kingdom Metazoa; phylum Mollusca; class Bivalvia; order Myida; family Dreissenidae; genus Dreissena; species Dreissena rostriformis. The sequence goes on along the minus strand of VMBQ01006151.1, from coordinate 32,947 downwards.
ATACACCAATTTTTTCAAGATGACAAGATTCCAATGAATAATATTTTATACCGTTCTTATTGTTGATTTTACATTCTATATCTTTTTGTTGCATATGTAAACAAAGTGTGTGCGTGCATACTAGTGTCGGGTAAAACACCGTATAAAATCATGTATTTCCGTGACTGATCGAAAAAGGTGGGTATTGGACTACGGTAGTGGGGAATACATGTATGGTATATCATATTCATGTCGATCAGTCACTGAGTATGGTCAATGAAAGTGAAATTTCATATAAAAATGCTTTATAACTCCAGTCTCTAAATACAGATAAAAAGTCAGCAGAATGCAGGATTTCACGTTTCATTTTCAAAAATTTCTAGGGGGTGGGACCCAAAATCCCCCGAGTATAGGAGAAACCCCCTCCCGCACCTACCCCCTTCGCCACTTCGTTTCTCAATAACAATCGTTGATGGGTAAATTTGCTACCCGTTCTCAAAATCCTGGCTTCGGGCCTGTATTGCATAATGGTCTTTTTATCTTACTTTTTAGAACTATAATGATATTTTATATTGTATATGCCATTAAATAAATAGACAAAATCTATGTTGCAGGAAAGGTCGATATAAATAAAGTTTTTGAAATACTTCGGAACGAAGAAAGTAGCATTAACTTCGTAGGCGAACTACTCACCGTCGGCAGTCAGGTGTCTGTTCTTCCTCATCCCACAACCGGTTCTCCAGCCTGCCATTGGTTTACGGCAACCCCAAACACGAAATTCTCCGTATTTAAACCTTTTATTTTCTGCGAGAACCCCAACATCGGTAAATGGACCGTCTCGTCCAACCCTGCTGACAAGCCAAGATCGACGTTCCAAACTTCCGTCGATCGCCGTCATGCGCTGTTTCGCGCGCACGAGAAAGCTAGAGACATCATTGAGTCCAAGACGCCGATGGGTGATAAGATAAACTCAACCGTGCGCCATTTAGAGAAGCAGTGTGTGACAGAGGTCATGGATTTTGTGAAGACCTTCAAAGAATTACACATGAATGAAGTTCGCGAACTTTTTAATGACATTGTCGAATCTGAAATAAAATTGTACTCGTAATAGTTTTAAATTTTCATAGTTGTGGATCACAATATTATGTTGTTGTAAACAGGTCACAGTAAATGTTAGTTAAGATGATCGCTATGTCGATTCACAAAGTTTGTTTTCAGTCTATTTGGAAAGAGAAGGTGAATGGTTAATATCTTTCATACACGGACAAGTCGAGTAAGTGAATGGTCATTTTTCATTAAACTATGTTGCTGTTTACCATATTTTTACACTCACATTTCTGAATAATTGAATATTAATTGGTGTGTTGAACGTTTTTATGTCACGCTGACTTGAGTGTACGTGTTTTGACTGTGTACATGTATTTATAAACTTATTATTAATTTGAAACAATTGTTTGTGTTTATTACTGGATAACCGATTATATATCAGTCTACATATCATACATATCGCAGCAAAGTTAAAAAAAAAATTAACAAAAACTAACAGATGCTGCATTTAGATTTGAAGAATCATTCATTTGGGAAAAGTTGATATTTGCATTAATAGACTTTCAGTCTTCCACTTTACAGTTCACACATAAAACTTGTGAAACTATTTTTTCATTATACAAATGTAATTATATGTAATTATATTGATGTTACTTTTAGTGTGCTAAATTGTTGTGTCCAAAAACTACACCAGTAAAAGTGAACGTATACTTGATTATTACTAATAACATAAATAATTTATATGTATACTATTTGCGTGTCATTTTAATATTTTTACCAGACAAGAAACATTCGAATCATGCGAATGTTTAAAGTATTTGCTCTTTTTTTTCGGAACAGTAATTGTAGGTGTGTCTATGGAAATCGATATAAAATAACAAAGATCGAACTTGGAAGTTACAACCTTGTATGCAATATGAATGCACGTTATATTTTATTCAGGTATAAGAATACATTACTTTATGAAAGCAAAATATAATGAAAAAATAAGCAGTCATTCATATGCCAATAAGTGGACGTTAACTATGTTTGAATATCTTTTTCAGATTTTTGCTCGCCCCGAACATTTAAATCTGAACTTGCACTGTAAATCGAAACTGGTTTGCAGCTGTTGCACATTCGTAAATGATGTTGCTTCACACAGAACTATTTTATATTTTCTAATTATTAAAGTGACAGTTCGCGAAATAGATCGTTGTTTTGCTTATAAAATATAGAGCGAGAAATAAACTTTACATAAATTCAATGATTTTTTTTTTATCGAGGTTGACATCGAAAACCTTGTCAAAATCGGGTTTGAATCGATAAAATAATAGATAAATGATCATAATAGGCGAAAATCATTGCAGCGTCGCGAGGTATGCAAATTACTTTCGCTTTCGCTTTCGCTAAACATAAATACATAGATTTAGCAAAAAAAAGTAGCGTTGCAACTCAGTTGCCGTCTGTTACAGATGTATTTGCATTTGTTCTTACCTTCTCTCCGCTAAATTCGCCCGTATCCGCCATTTTGTTCGTTTAGGTTTGAAGTCAGGTATCGAATCATAAATATTAATTAGGTTGTTTTCGTACTTTACCGTACTCGACCCCAAAATAAAAATCGCACTATTGTTTGTTTTCAACCCATTTCATCCGGATTTTTAGTGATATACTCAATAAAAACACGTTTTCTTACGATTCTGCCCGTATATATATATATCCGCGAACTGTCACTTTAATAAGAAACTGGGTTCTTGTTAAGCGTATGACGCCAACTTCTCCCGTGTTTCATGTTCTTGTATTGATTGTTATTGCTATTTTTGAACTAGAGTTTAGTGGTATATTTTACAAGTGTTAATAAAAACAAACACACATGTGCGCTTTACTATATTATGTTACTCATTCAATTAACACTGGCTAATATGCTAGTTCATGGTACAAGATATTTCATTAGTGAGAAAGGCAACAATTAAGATCAAGTCTGTACGCTGTTAGGCTGGTGCAGTGATTGATACGCGCGCTTCCGGGCCCGTCGCGACATATGCCCTACAAGGCCCTGCAACGTATCGATTCAGATTCAGAATTAGGTATAGGCGCGAGTTGTTACATTACCAAAAAACTAATCATATTTATTTAAAATGACAACAATATGCACTAGAAAACAACATATAAAATAACCCAGAGTGATATTTTAAATGTTTTGTTAATTGTCAAATGAGGGCAAGTTTTATAAAACTTAGACAAACAGTTTAAACAATTCAGACATACACAAATCCTGAAAACTAAAAATAAATCGAGCTGTGACTTGCCGCATACACAAGTTCTCGACAACTTTAACATATCAAGAATGATCCATTGGATAATCATCTATACTCGAAATTGAAAATTGTATTCTTGCAAGAATATCGAACGGTGATTAACATGTATATTTTCATAATATTACGAAACGAAAATAGTTTCTTTATAATAAATATAATATTTGTCTTGAAATCTCGCTCTCGTGTAATCTTTATCGGAAGGTTTCAAAATGGCGACCACAATGGAATGATGTTTTTGAGATCGGCGAATTCTTTCACTTTGTCAGTGTTCCATCATGACAAACGAGATTGCAGAACGTATTGCGGCATCCCTTGTTAGGGAATACCTAAGCCTAAAGTTTTTTGTAATGATATTTTAGTTGACGTAAAACATGGCGAAGGCTTTACAAGTCAACTGAATTCAGCACAAAGTTCAAACACTGGTCTTCTGTAGACGCAGCAAAACCTATTAGACAAATATAACAAACAAATGTCTGAAAACCACTTTCTTTGTTGAAGTGAAAATTATGAATGTAAATGTACATTTGCAAATAGCGATCCATGAACTTCTACGAGTACTCACTTGAAACTCTATATTTATTGTCTCATAAAACTGGCATAAACGATATAATTTCTCTGCATTTTAGTTTCCGCCAGAAATATAACGTCACCACGTATGAAAACATTTTGAAGATTTACTGTTATAATTTGAATGCATTGTACTAGAAAAGATGTGCCAAAATATCCGCATCACTCTATTTTATTGCCCATATGGATTTACAACCATGTGAACGACTTTTATCTATAAGATACAGGCAAATGTTGCTGTAAATTTCAGTCAGTTTGGCTTATTACCGACATTGGAACTTGATTTATTCAGTCGATTTGTTTGTTTCTAGTTCTTTATCACTTGAATGTACCCGAAGTGTTTGAACCTTGACCAAGGTAGCTTGCATTATCAAATAGATACAAAAAGACACGATAATTTTAAATAACTATATGCAGACACTACTGCAAAAATCTTCCCAAGGCAAACCTTCAATAAGATTTTTGTTGTTAATTTTCGCGTATCTATTTCAACATTATACAGGTAACTCTCTTATCTTTAGCATTTTATTGCTTGTAATATGCCGTATCAAGGTACTAAACACTTATCTGTAGCTCCCTGAATTTTGTGAATGTCGACGTGCTTTTGAAAATGAAAAGCAATAATACGAAGCAGCTGCATGGTGAATCATGAAGATAAACGTTACAAGCAAACGAACGGATATCATTTATCAAATACACAAAAACATAGTTCCATTAGTTACGCGCATGTCAGGTTCGAAAGTTAAGCACAACAGACATCGACGTAAAGACGTGTCTGTCACAATTCGACAGGGTCATAGACATCCTAATATGGAGCATTGTTTAGGCTTCCGACCATAACTGATGGGGAGCAGTTTACCATGTCCTCGGGAAAGCACGTCTGTATACATGCATACGTTCTGATGCTCGTCCCGACAAAAACTTTGTCCGCCAGGGTCATAGAAATCCTAATGTAAATTATAATACTTATCATCTTATGCATTCAGCGTCTAAAAATATAAGACTGCCAAAGACTGCCAACAGATTAAATAAACTTTCAAAAATAGTATGATTATTATCAAAATGTTGACCATGGGGGCCGGATGATAAATTAAAATTTGCATAATCATCATTTTGTATATATGCACACGCCGCTATACAATTCTGTTTATTTGATTGTTTTTTTACTCACTTACTAACTATTGTCCTTAATTACCAAATGTATCTGCTTATGCCTACTATAAGTATGCATCAAATATCGCAATATCGATCTGTGCCTTTGCAACTTGGGAATATATTTCACAATCTAATGAAGTTGCTGTCTCGATCCTTTCTTCCTCGCGGATCTGAAGTCTGTTTTATGAACGTGAACGTATGTTAAGGTTCACATTGTTTGATTATACTTCCGTGTTATTGGCATTCGTTAGATTTAATTAAAAATTATGAAAATTCCGCTTTCTTACCAGTATTTTAATTACGGAATCTTATTTTACAATGATAAAAGTAATATAGCAGTTTCTATCTCACTAAACATTTTTTTGAAATAAGCTAAACGACTGTTTAACATAAAATGGGAAGCACTGATTTTTGCTAGCTTGTTTGTTTATTAGATATTTAGATTTGGTGTTTTGTTATGTGGGTTGAAAGATAACGGAATTATAATACATGGGTGAATATTCAAGTTTATTTGACAAATGCATTTTTTCATGGTTGTCGTTATGTTGCTTATTAAAGAGCTTCAAATATGGCTTAAATGGAACTATAGTCTTTTATATGGTACATTCACTATTAGGCTGCCTTTAGCAATACTATAAACAGTTAAGCAAACTATATTCAAGTCATAGAGCTTTTTTGTCAACACTCTGCTTGAACTGTTTCATAGGTTAGTACTATGTTATTGACTTTGCAGCTGTTTTGTCTGTTGTGCATAGATAAAAACGCTTCCCTGGTAGAACATTTAAGCATCTTGTGTAAACCTTTTAATACTGTAATAACATAGTATATAAAACTGCTCTGAGTTCAAGGGAGCATGAAGGATTTACAAAGCTCCGCGACGTATTCTTTTTGTTTACTTCTCTCTTGTGACTGTCAATAATGTATACAGGTTGTCACCTTATATTACACAATATTTCTTCGTATATGACATAATGAGAAACTGCGTTTAAGAGTTTAAACATATTTTTGCACTCGTTATATGGCCATTAATCTGTAAACATGTTGCAATTGCTTCATGCACATCTGCTGTCATTATTTATGACAAGATTACAAAACACTGACGATCCATTCTTAGAATGAATAATGTATTTCACAAATCCTTAGGGATGCTTGCTTTTTCATGTAGCCAACACAATGTACTTGCATGTTTTATGGACACTGAAGCATAAATCAGCGAATCACAATAATACTTTATAAAAATGGATGTCACTCTGTAAATATATATGTACAGTTTATTTAAGGAATGCTTGCTGTTTAATTCCGAAGTCCTTTTTAGTCTGTACTCGATTATCGTTAAACCGTTTTAAACATTGGTACCTGTCGTTCTTCTCTGCAAATACGAGTATATTTGTTCCACATAAATGTGGACATTTGTATTTCACTGCCTCATTATTGGTTCTGCTTGGTATGTGAAGTTAAAAGGATGAATCAGTCTTATGAATCACCTTGCGATATCCATTATTCATGAGTATATATACATCAGTATATAATTCAAAGCCTCCTATGGTATTTTATATACGCAATATTATTTATATTCAAGGAGTCTTGAATCTGTACCTGAACAGAAATATATTACTTTATTTCGTGTTAGAATTCGAATTAAATAAAAATGGCTATACATTGGTAACAATTATTGTTAAAGGTCAATGTGATAGAAATGTGGTAACATTATTTCGACTTTTACGTAACCTGTATATATTGGCAACAAAGTAATGATAACTTATTAAAGCATTCGTGTGACGCTTTATAACACCTGAAATAAACAAGTTGAATGCATGCTTTACCTCTAACAAAGCTGAGTATAGATGTAGTATTCTGAAATAAATTTACATACTATGCATACTCTCTCTCGAAATTAAGGATTTTATCCCTGTACAAGATTTTGACGGAATTCAGAGACACTTTATTTTGTGATATTCATAGAGAAACACAAGTTCTTGGGTTTGTTTCATTCAAATTATATTTTACGACGTTCACACTATATTTATTGCACTATTCGCACATCAAATTAAACAAATTATTTGAAACACAAATACTTTCAAACGCTAATAAATACAGACATAACATACATTTCAATACGGTACGTTTTTTGTTATTGTTAATTAACAATTTATCGAACCAAAATTAGCAGTAAGTATTTTGTTTGGTCATTTGTTCGATAGATTTGTAATTTTTTATTAACGAGTGTGAATGTGAACCTTTATAAAGGTTTTTGACATGTTTTTCTGGATTAAATCCAAGTGGAGCGTGCTTTGTAACACATAAGCTGACGCTATGCAATAACTCTGAGTTTCAGTCCGTTTGAGCACAAATACGTTGGGTATCGATTTTAACGTATAAGTGCATTTCTTGTGACGCTAATAATCACCCGAAATAAAACATGTTACATGAATGATGTGCATGTACAAAGCTTAGTATAGACGTGATAGTTTTAAATTAAGTTACATACAATGTACATTATTTCTCGATATTGTGGGTTTTTTAGTTAGATGGTTTTATTTTGTTCTTTTTCGGTATATATATATGACATTTTTATTCACATGTGTGAATGTGAACATTAATAAAGATCTTGACATAATTTTGTGAATTAAATCGAAGTTGGGCTTGTTTTGCAACATATTGGTTGACACTATGCAATAAATCTGCATCTCATTCCTAGTGCGCAGAAATAGCATTGACTATCAATTTTTGACTTAATACGAAGTGAAGGATATCCCAGTTTGAACATGTTATTGCACATGCTCTATCCATTTACTCGTGGAGCAGCTTTCGTCGAGAGGAATGCGAACTTCAACTAGGCGCATTTTAAACTTTTCTGCTGAGGATATTCAGCATAGAAGACACAAATCTGAATATAAAGGTAACTATATAATTTGTATGTTTAACTTACAAATGTTCACTTACGTGTCAGAAAACGCAAATCAATATCGCAATTACTGTTTTTGAAAGAGGTGAGCAATTAGATGTGTTGTCGGTTCATATATGTAATCCTCGCAAATTTTTAAAAGATTAAGAACACAATTACCGTTTCAAAATTATCATTTAAACATGACAATACGATAAGGCTTTTTTTTAAAGTCAGATCCTATTAAACTTTTTAACTTTAAAAGTGGTTACCTTTACGTTCTACTTGTTAACAAACAAAGGTTTCTTCTTCAGGTGATGTCGTTTTTGTATCTTGATTCATTTTAATTATTCTAAATCATTCTTTTACTGCTGTCTGTGGACCGCTGACAAAACGTGATCCTTGTGTTTACTCACGGATGACATACGTCTAAACTCATGCATAGATTTCAAGGGGGTTTGAAAAAGTTACAGTCACTACAGAAATGATTTCTTTAACAACTATCGATTTGATTTTCTGTAAGTGTATTTGTTAAGTACTTGTTGCTTTTTGTCTTCGTTCACACTGATTGACGCTAAGTTCCTTGAAATAAACAAACAGGTACATGTTATTATAGAGTTTCTTTTTTTCTGCTGATGCAGCTGAGGGTTCTATTTGTTTGCATTTGAGACAAATAACACTAATGTAGAAAATAAATTTACGTATATATATATTCAAACAAATAATGTCAACGCTTGTTCGTTGCGGGATATGGTAAAACGAATACGCCATGAACCCTGTCTATTAAATTATCGTGGAACGAAAGGAAATTTAAATCATTTAGTGCCAAACATGTGAACGTCAAACGCCAACACTGAAAGCTCTATTTGATATTTAACTGCATTTCAATAACGTTTTAATTATAATATGTCTAAAAAAAATCTGGGATAAAGTAATAGGTATATGTGAATGTCATTGAAGTCGTTTATAAGAGCAAACAGCATTCTTATACTGCAAACGAAACAATTTACTTTCCTTTATCTTATATTATGAGTTATTTGACGCACACACATATACATATTTATATAAGTGTCATCTATTTGATATGTGTATATAAGCTCCTTGATGTCTGCTTGATTTTGATGTATTCTTTCTTTTGCCAAGCGCCGAAAAATAATTGCTGCAAAGTTGAAATCATTAACATTCCTTTGGCAGTGCAGGATTACAGATTATAAAATTAGAAGAGCGCATTCTTAGAACACCTGAAACTTAAAACATACAACCTTCAAATGCTAACACATTGGGTGTGAATCAGTTCAGTGAAAATAATCTAACCCGTATAGAAACAGCTCGAATTCAATAACCAGGTAACTCATCGATGCATACAGTAGGAGATTCAATCCATTCTTAGGAAAAGGTATTTAAAGTTTGATATGTTTATGCATGTGGTATTACTTTAATGCGTAATATGCTAGCTGTTCTAATTTTACCCATTCATTATAATTGATGCAAGATGTCGTAGTTTTCTATTTCAAATATTCTGGTAATTACAAAGTACATGTCATATTAATCAAATTTATATTATGTCGTACAGAAAGCAAAAACAGGAAATTATTGTAAAACACCTTAATTAATTATCATGCCTTTCTTCTTTTGCCGTACATATACATTTATAGCTGGCTTTTTCAGATAATATAATTTCTAAGAATTAAAAAAAAAGAGAGCAAAACCTTACTGTTAACATGCTATTTATTATTTAAAATATTACATTTAACCTGCTTTTATCTTTCGCTCAAATGCGTTTGTATTGCTACATTCCGTGTTCGTACAGCCTCATAAACTAAACCTTCTTTTCTTGCCGTAGTTGAATGGCTACATCTCTCTCCAGTTATGTCAATGTCACAGATATGCCTGCCTCAAATCCGTTTAAGAAAAATGATTAAAACCGATCCAATATATGGTGTAAGAACAATGTTGTGCATCATTATTCTTGAAGATGACAATAATTGCTATGTAACGATAACAGTAAGTGAGCCCCAATACGGGATTCATGTGCTATTTGAAAATAAAGAGTTGATGTTGTATAGTATGTTTTGCGCTGTGTTGGATAGGCCATTAGTTACTTCCGTTAAATATAAATACATACTAACGGATGGAAACAGGAATTCATCTCAAGATAATGCCTCCGGATTATCCTTATAACTTCATCATATGAAATTACGAAACATAATAAAAGTATACTATAACAACAGGGGATTCGAGTAATCTGGAAAAACAATCCACACTAATAAATAGAGGATATTTGTTGGATTCGGTGGAATATCCTTTTTATTTCAAGAGTGATCATAGAAAATAATATTTTCACGAGTGGCGCAGCCACGAGTGAAAATATATAGTTTCTATGATCAAGAGTGAACTAAAATCGATATTCCAACAAATACAACACATTTCTTTTTATTTTATGCTTTTTTCAACGTTTATTTACATTGTTGAGAGTTTAACTGGAGAATTTTGCTGTAATAATGACGTCATTTCGTCCAAATATTTACGTCATTTCGTAAAAAAATGACGTCATTTCACAGTAAATATCGATATTTTTCACTGTTATTTTTCACTGTTTCAACCAGTGAAATACCAGTTTTATTTTTATTTATATTCTCTATAAACCACCGGAAAGCATATAATAAATAGTATTACAAATCTAAACCAAGTTTATTTTTCATAAACTTGATTGTCCTCCCTACAGAAAATTATAATAAGTCATATTGCTATTTTGCATTATTTGGTGCAACCAAAAAGGAAATGCATGGCTGGTATAAATGTTTTGAAACATAATATGGTTGCAAGCGGCAACGTGTATTTGCATACCTACGAAAGGCCGTAAAATGCAAAACTTTTCTTTTGTGTAAACAACGAACTAATCCGTGCTAAAACTCGACAAGACAGATAACAACCCATTTGCGTTTGTAATTTTAAAACACCATAAATTGTGCACAGGAATAAACAAATATTCCGTTATACACAAGTCATGTTATGTTTAAAACTGGAGGTTGCTGCGTCGTTTCTTTAATTTACATTTCATGTCGCATGCACAATCAAATATAAGGTTATCAGCTTCCGTTTTGAATTACATATAAAGAACCCCATTAAAAAAAACGTCAGCCATTTGTCGCCTCAATAAACATGGGAACGGAATGGGGTGTGTGCTTTCAGTGGAAATCTGTCTTTTAATTATATGCCTTAAAATAGCACAGTTTCATAGTACATGTAATAATAATATCGATAGAAACTCATGCACTTGTGCATCTTTTACAAGAAATAAACCTTCAGCGCATGGTTGTTGAACAGTCAGGGCCAGAATTGTGCAGGCTTTGTTGTACAATTAAAGGTTGTATGCAATTTCATATAGCACGTATACCCTTTCGATATGTAGTTAAGCTGTTTCCATTAAGCAATATATATTACGAATCCTATTTGCCGTGGCGTAGTGGATATGGTGTCCGCCTAGCGACCGGGAGGTCACGGGTTCGATCCCCACTGTTGGAGCGTTATTTAGATCTCCCCCATAGACAACAAGTACAGTCCCAGAAAACGGACTCTAGAGCATTTCAAATAAGCCTTAGGCTTTCGATGCAATCGAGCTAAAATAAATAGGCTTCAACTAATCCTATTTGACATGCCCATCAGTAAATGATATTAATTTAGTTTCGAGAAACACATTTTTTGATTGAGTCTTAAAAGACGTGTTTTTATTGTACGTACATGATACCAATGAAACTAGCTGAATGTTATGCGAAGTTAATTGTTAATAGCTAACTATTGATTTTCTTAAGAATACTACATTTAACTGGACATGATCGATGACAAAATATAATTGGAGTGCGATCACATATGAACAATTTCTTTTAGAAAAGTTAAAATTTCTTGTTGATGATTTGTTGCGATGTCAAGCTTATCCGCGTATGTCCACTTTTAATGTTTAAATATATGTTGTTAATATGCACTCAAAATTCTAATTAAACATCGTTATGTCGTATGTGTATTCAATATTTTACACGGATTAGGATATTGCTTTCAAATGAACGTTTTCATTATTCCGCGCGCAGAAAAGTCCAGATCGGGTGGGAAAAATAATACTGTCGTAATCTTATTGTTCTCACATGTAAAAGTGAAGAATTGTCATACAACTAGTTTTAAATACGAAACATTATTCATTTAAACGCTTTGTAAATAACAGAAGTGTGGGGTAAATGAGAACCTTTGATAAAAGAAACATAATCAAATGCGTCATGAACTATAATCTAGTCACTTGCATTTTGCTTAGTTGATATCAATCACGATGTAAATCTCAGTGTAAATGTCCTAAACAGACAGAACATTCCTGTGAGATTATGTCGGCGTCTGATACGTCCAGTATTCAGATCATTAACAACGATATTGGCCTCGTTAAAATCCTGTAACACTCATTTGGTAACAACGCCTTCTATTTGACTTGCAGACCAGTTATCCAAGGGATATAAGATAATTTGAGAAACATATATTCTGGAACTTTGAAATAGCATTTACCTTTTTAGATGGTGTGATTGTTTTACTCTGGAGACTCCATGCCTTATATATATATATATGAATATATGATACTTTAAGTAAACGTTTTTACAAACGGATTGTTGTAGAAGTGGAATACGATGTTCCATAGTGTTCACGTATATATTATTTTCTTGTATATTTAATTTTGTTATATAAATAACACACTCGTAAACAAATAATTGGTTTACATTATTTATGTACATACATAAAACAATGCGTACTACAGAACATGCAAATGGAAGGTAGTATTGTCATTTTTTTGTCTTATTTACTATTCAAAGAATTTGTAAGGATTAAGCCTATATCATTATAATATTTATGGCACCAAAACGCTTATAGCAAATTGTTTGAGATGGATAAAAAACTTGTATTAAGAGATGTCAAAGTGAACCTTATTTGTTTTTTATTTGAATGAATGGGAAGCTTGCATGATCACTTATTGGTCCACGCTGTGCAATACAATATGCATCTCAGTCTGCGTATGAAGAGCAATAACTATTGCACTATCGATCTTCGACCGAATAGGAAGTAGAGGACATTTCAGTTTGAACATTTTATTGCACTTGCTCTCTCCGTTCATCGAATTAACGCGAACTTATATTGAGGTGCATTTTGTTTTAATTAACTGCTAAGTATATTTGTCATAGAAGACCGGAATCTGAATATTAAGGTAACTATGTTTTTTGTTGTTTTTGTTTATTCGCGAAGTTATATCTTAATTATAAGCTTATTTATAATGTTAACCCCGGACACTGTTTTCATAGGTATTTAGATTATTACAAGTTCATGATTAGACGTCACAATGTTAATTACTCATATTTAGTTTTGGAGAAATCTTTTCCGCTCATTCTTAAGTGAACGATATAGTATAATATATGATCGTTTGTATGCCTTAAGTATTGTGTCGTTTGGTGAATTGTCTCTACTTTTTTCCAATGTGAAAGAGAAACGTTGTCACCAAAGCCAAGAATTCCTAACTGTTTTGGTGATTTATAATTCAGCCTTCGTAATAACTTTCCTCTTGCGACTTTCCATTATTCAAATTGGTTGTAATTCCCTTCCAATAATATCGCGTTTGTGAGGACTTATACAGTTTATATGAAACTATTTTGTTTGGAAGCTACTCCGCGAGCTTTTTACAAAAGGCGAGTAAGGTTCTATGTGTATTTTCGAATTGATTCACGCTTCAATGCCGATAACAGTTAATACCGTTCAGATTGGTTACTTTATTGTTGATTCAAAAGCAATAATATTATATTTTGTAATACACGTGCATTAATTTACTCCGATTATAAATGCACCTTAGCTTTTTGCTATGCCGGGACGAACTCTTTCCTCCGGATTAAACCGATCTTTCTATATTTCGATTATGTTAAACTTGAAAACGTTTTCGCCTCAATGTTCTACTTGCCATTAAACAATGGTTTGTTCTTATGCTATTGATAATTTCGTTGTTTGATTCATACGCAGGATAACCCCAAATCATTGTTTTCCTGCTGTCTTAGTTCATCAGAAAAAATAACTGTAATGCCCGTGTTAACTAACGCTCGATTGGTCATTGTCGGCTCGGGTACTACTTGCATGTACCCTGGGTACTCTCAAGTATACTTACATGTACCCCGGGTACGGTAAATATAATAAAACGTACCCGGGAGTTTTAACTCTAAATCGGTCGTTGTCGGCTATTTTTTTTTAAATTAATTATGTTCACATTCATGTGAATTTTCTGTTAAATGGCCTCTATATTATCGAAACTCATACTCAAAGAGCATGTTGATGCAGTTTTTTAAAAGAGAAGTTTGTTTAAGACAAACAATATCGTTTAACGGTAATCGGAATCGCGTTTTAAGACATCGGATTTTGGACGGGTACACAACTCCGGTACAGTCTAATATCGACCGGGTACGTTTAAGTATATTTACCGTACCCGGGGTACATGTAAGTATACTTAAGAGTACCCGGGGTACATGTAAGTAGTACCCGAGCAGACAATGACCAATCGAGCTTAACTAACGTTTACAAGAAAGTAGTATATGTGCTTTAAATCATTCATAATATGTTTTTTACAAAACAAACGTCATAATTTACTCTTTTGTTTCGTGTATTAGGCGTAACGAGTACTTATTGCGCACATATACACATATAAATATGCATTTTATCTGTTTGAAAGGTGCATATACATTCCTTTATAGTCCTTCATTCTTTTGTTGTGTTCTCTCCCTTGTAAAAAGCGCTTAAAGATAATAGCAACACATTGAAAATTATTAACATTCCTTTGACAGTAAACGAATGAAGATAATGTAATTAAAAAAGCGCGTTCTCAGAAAACCTGCAAGTGAAAACATATTTTCTCAAATTGCTAAAACATTTGGTGAAAACGTGAAGACAAATGAGTTTAACCGGTATAGAATTTACTTACCTGGTAATTAATCGATGCATACGTTAGGGTTGTGTGTGTGTGTTGTTTTATGTCCTAATGGATGTGGTATAACGGTGCCTCCAAATTAATAGCCAGTTGACTGACATAATCTCATACGTTTTTGCCATATTTATTTATGCATTTGTTCTGGCTTGTTGTGGCTTGTTTTGGGCAAAATAATATCAAAAACACATCAATTATATAAAATACATGAAACAAAAGAGTTTTCATTTTTAACATTACCAATCTGTTCACCTACTCTAGCTTTTAAATCCCCAGTAACAATAAAATGTATGTCATTCCGTAAACATTATCAAAGCGTATCATGTTATCAGTAATTTTATCAGTTGGAAATCTTTTACTGACATTACTGTTGAGTTATTTCATGCAGAGTTAAGTGTTCCAAATTAGTTAATATATAGAGAATAATAGGTTAGTGTTGATTATAGATCGGGTTTCTCATTCGAGGCTTAGAAAACAAAAAGTACGAGCCTTGGCGAGTGCTTTTTCGTTTTCGTGCCGAGCATGATAAACCTGATCTATTATCAACACTTACCTATTATTCTATTTATCCCACTTTTATGCAGTAAACTTTCTTATTTAAACAAAATAAGTTTAACTTGTTATTTTCGCTTGATATATGACGTCATTTTGTCGAAAATATGACGTCACTTCGTGCCGTGTATTATAGCAGAAATTTAATCAACGGGGCTATAATCAACCGAAATCGCTTTAAAAGTGGGATAAAACTGGAATAAACCGAAACGTGTTAGGCGTAATCAGTCAGTTCGGTATTAAATAAACGTAATGAATTCGTTATTAGACAAGTATCAGCTTACTATACTGAATTAAAGGTATTTTTAAATAAACACAAGCGGTATGTATTCAATATTTGATAATCCTTCGCGTGTACCTATGTTATAAGTGTCTACTTCGGTTATTCTTTCTTTTCCAACTATTAACACCACATACACACACACACACGCACGCGCACACAAACACACACACACACACACACACACGCGCACACACACACGCGCACGCACACACACACACGCGCGCGCGCGATTTCGTATTTGAATATACGTTTCATTCGTTGTTTTTTCTTATTGTGTATTAACTGGATGTGTGAGCTGGTACCTTTAAACATGAAACATAGGTCTCTTCATAAAAACAACGTTGGAGGAAATGGTAAACCGATAAATCAATTAATACACGACTATAAAAATCTATGTGAGACGTTCAATGACACAATCTGTTTACGTGATATCAATGTTGTTAGAAAACTATAACTGCACGATCATGATTGTGTGAATGGTGCGCGTGAATGTTGTGTTGACATAAACAAAGACGTATACAAATAGGTTTATATTCAACATTTAAAATAGAAATAAAAAATATGTTAAATTAACTGTTTTATGGAAATTATTAGTAAACATTATGCAGATATCATAAACATACTTGTGTAAAGATGAAAAATACTATCACCCGAATAATGCGACAGATCACATGTGTGTGTACTATGAATATGTACGTTTCCCCAGATGTCATTAGCCATCGGAAGACCCCTGACGTGCATGACCTCGTCCAATCCATTAAGGTTTCACAAACCACTTTATATACTCGTAGGTTTTGTTTTGCGGGAACCACGCATTAATAATTAGGTTCCTTCACTATTTGGAAGGTTTTGTCTTATCCTGTTATGGGTACATTTCTTCATTGTCCACTCCAATTAGCTGGAAAGAAAGCTGTTGAATACGCGACTAATGGTATCACTCTGAAACGGAGAGAGCCCATGCTTTCCACTTTCTAATTCGATTTCATTAACTACAACTGGAAATACACCGTGAACTTTTGATAATATTTCTTTGCTTATTTCAGAATTTTTACACAGATATGCGTGAGTAATACATTGACTTGTATAGTTTTCTTTAAATGGCATTACCTATTTACTCTATGTACTTTAGATAAAGTGTCTTGTCTTGGTATTGTTGATTTTTTCAATTTAAATATCTATTTCTTAAAATATACAGGTTTCAGTTCAATGGTAAACTTGTATCATTTTTTATTGTTTTAAGTGCATTAATAATTTCAAGCAGAATTTGTGTGTTTGTTTGTATTGAAGTAAACAAATTCATTATTTTGTCGAAGGTATTTATAAGTTACCAGACTAATATTCCGGTTTACTTTCAAAGAAACCTTCTAAACATTTGGGCCAAATATTATGTGTCCAATTTTCTAGCTTATTCGTGCACAACAAGGAGCTTATTAACTCTCAACTACAAACCTCTGCATACAGTGTTACAATATAGCATATCTGCTTAGTTCGCATGTTTTGGTAATAATTTATAACGGCTTTTTGACGAGCATCATGCGTGTCCGTCCTTGTTCTCTTGAGATCGTGGTTAGTTGCTGTGTTTTGGGCAATGCAATGCCCTTTTACCTTCAAGGACATTGGTTGATATTTACTTATTATATCATCCATCAACTGATAATAAGTGTTTTGCGTATGTGGTTCATTTGAAATGTGCAAGCATTTAATTTCCTAAAATAAACATTATTATGTTATTTATACCTGTAGTACATATTGACACCTGATTATCAGTGTTTTGTGGTTCATTAAAAAAATGTAAACGCTACATTTGGTCATTCGTATATTGCTTATGTTGAATTATGCATGTATTAAGTTCATGATATATGCTCTTATTTCCTACTTATTTTACTTCACAAACTTCTGCAAACCTTTCTTGTGCAGAACATCAATACCAATATAGCTAGAACGCGCGTGCTCTATGATACCTTTTGCATGTAAACACTTTTGTAATACACCTCATAGTGATTGTGTGTGATACACATTCGTGCAGTCTTTGGTGGTAAAAGTCGGGGAACTGGGCAAATAATTTAAAACATTTTTACTTAAATTGTATTGAATTATTTTCGGGAAATGGGGCTTTAATCGACGCATTAACAATCGACCACCTTATTCAAGTGGTTTTACTTAAAACCGTTTTGAGTGACGAGCTCTTGTTTAGTGGCATTACCACACGGATTGTTTTTTAAAGACATCAGTTTGACTAAAGTTAATGAAGTTTTGTTCGTTTGAAGGAAATGCATTAAATCATGTTTATGTCCGAAAGGGTATGGTGGGTGCGAATGCACTATACTTAACTGTATGCTCGATGCGAACTTAGTGCACTTACTGGATTAACTCCAGAGGCGTCGACAGCTATCGCTTGTTAAGAAAGTGTATTATAAATATATACCGTTAACATCCTTAATATTACACCGATGATTTTTTTTATTTGATCTGTAAGATTTCGTTTAGAATCTCTGTTTTCTGCTAATTGTTTTCAGTATAGATTTACAAGTATGGTTTTGTTTTAGGTTTGGAACATAAAATATTCGCAAATAAATGCCAATAATTGAAGAATATATTCTTTATAGTATTTGTTACCTTTTGCTTGATTCACATTTCTGGATTAAGGTTCAGACACCATTATAATAACCATCATTATACCAGGAGCTGCATTTAAACTTCGAGCATCAAAGGTTTAATTAACTGATCATTTAATGTTCTTAAATGAACTGAGCAAAAGTAAATATATGATGGTCTTCCCTGTCGAGTTTGTAGTCTAAGCCAGCTTGTACATTTTATAAATTATTAACATGGTAATCTAAATTGATGTTTTGACTGACTAAGTATTTTGCTTTGTAATATATCACATATTTCGCGATAATAGGTCAATATATGTTGTCTTGTCTTACCCAGTGATGCAATTCGTAATACAATTTAGTTAAACCACTACAAGACAACTTGCCTCCCTATTGCGCCAGGGACATATTTATTAACCAATAGTTCGTGAATGCCTGGTTTAATCGTGCACAGGCTATCTGTTTCTAGTTTTATCATACCATGTTTACAAATGTTGTATTCCTGTGTTTCGTGTGCGTTCGACATAATTATTAAGTGGCCGATCTGTGTAGTCTTTTTCTAGGAGAGGCAACATGCGTGGCAATGCGACTGGTTGTAATTTAGCTAAAATATTGGCACGTACATGGCTTAATTGGATTGGATAATTAGCCAGACACATTTTTATTGTTACCAGTAAGAGTTTATGCGTATTTGTATCGGTTGAGGAACAACTAGTTATTTTAGTTGAAATGTAATTCAAAATGAAAATTATCAAGCATTTTAATAAGTATTCCTATACCATATATGAGAACTTTATTCAACGGTAGCAAAGCTAAGGTATGCATCTCAGTTTGTCTTAGCTTGAAATGTCGAGAAATTAAAATAGCTTATCATTACGCCAGTTACTGCAAGGAACTTAACAAAAAACTCAATGCACTGTCGATGCACAGTTTATGCTTATATCAGTACGCATAAAAATTAATCACTATTTTCGTTATTTGTTATGTACTTTCAGCAAAATATGTGCTGAATTCATTTAAGTACTTACAACACAATGTCAGTTGTCAAAAATATGAACTGATAAACAGTTTTTTCTATACCTCAGGAAAGAGTCTCGGGACATCCTTTCGTATAAATGGTTTCAGAACTTTATTGATATAGTATTCTGAGTTTGCATTGGTCCCTTTGGGAATTATTCTGATCTCTGATTTACCTCTGGGCAATACAGCAGCCCACGCCATGAAGCCATGGGCAAACGCATCACGTTTTACAAACTTCAGTTTATCGCCAACGTTTTCTCCCATTCTGACATAACATACTCTTCTTCTTCCATAACTTCCACCAAGATAAAACATCGCCTCGTCAGATGTAACAAAATCGCTCCACTTGACAAATTTAAGCTTTAGATATAGCTTCCAAGACCTGGCCCTGCGCTTCTGAATCTGTGCCATGTTGAGCTGATGAACCTTGCACTTCTTCCGTAGTTTTGCTTTCAAAACATTCCTGATGATGAAGTATACTGTTCCCTTGGACATTCCTGTGTCCAATGCCATTTTACTCTGGGTCTTCGGATTGATTTTAGAGATCCAGCGACGAATTTTGCAAACGACGTCAGGTGTGACCTTATATGGACGTCTACTTGAAGTTGAATTTGTAGCACCACCAGGCGTTGTACTGCACTGTAAAGTAGCGTCATGTCGAAATTTCCGTATACTTCCCAAAGAAAAAGCATGGTCCCTCTTTTTCAGTTCATTTATTTTGAATGCTTCTGTAACGGCATTTGCATCTCAAAAGGCGTAAAACAATGCCCTTCACCGTTTCACTAATTTTCTTCTGAGGCATGTTGGATATTATTGACAAATTGCATGTACATTGAAGTAAAGTACATTACACAACTGCTAAAACAACAATGGTTCGAGAAAACCGTGCATGTACTTGAAAAAACACGGATTCCTTGTGTTCATTTTGAAATTGGGCAACTCTCGTACAACAGGTGTCAGCGCGATTGTTTGGAGCTAAACATAAAGCATTGATGAAAATAGTTTAATAATGTGCACGAAATATGTGCATTGAATTTCAGAAACGAGCGCTTTGATGTGGATATTAAAAAATACAATTTTGGAATGAATATGACGACTGCTTTTGTTCAATTTTTAATACGAGATGTTTGCTGCTGGATGATCGATTGTTCATTAAAGTGTTTAGTCAGGCGTGAACGTATGCCTGTTTCAGGTAATCCGGCAAACCTTAAGATAGTCTGATTAAGACTTTTATGAAATAAATCTTAGAAATCAGCATAACATACACAAACACATGTGTTAGTATATGTATAGGAAACTAACTGAGGACTCCACCTGCAGGTTATGTGGCAGGCCAGCAAACCTAGAGCACATCCTATCTTCTTGCAGAACAGCACTTACGGGCGTGAGATACCGATGGCGGCACGACAAGATCCTCAGCGAGATTGCAGCCAGCCTTGATGTGGCACGAAAGAAGAAGCCACCAAATCAGACAAGGCCAACCTTCATCAATTTCGTTAGAGAGGGATGATCAGCACCAAGAAACAACAGGTCTACAGATTCAGGCTTCCAAGCTTCAGCGAGAGACTGGGGACTTATGGTAGTTCTGGAGAAACAACTCAGGTTCCCACCAGAAATCGCCACCACCACTCTACGTCCTGACGTGATATTGCTGTAAATAGCAACGATGAAGCTAGTGCTTCTGGAGCTGACAGTGCCATGGGAAGAACGAATCTAGGAAGCACACGAGAGAAAGAAGGCCAAATACCAGCCGCTACTTGATGAGTGCCGACAATAAGGATGGAAGACCTGGAACCTCCCTGTCGAGATTGGCAGTCGGGGCTTCGCCGGGCAGTCACTCTGGAAGGCCTACGAAGTACTTGGCATCACTGGAATGGCAATGAGACGGGCGAAAGCAGATGTCTGCAGGCAAGCAGAATCAGCCTCAAAATGGTTATGGCAGATGAGAAAGCAGCAGTGGATTGTAAATCAGTCTCTGGTCGAGGTTTGATCACCCTTGGCCGGCGCATATCCGGAAGATGTTGTGGATAGCGCCGAAACATCTATTGAAGGAGGACTCCACCTGATGAAGACACTGATGCATGAACCTGATCCATTGTTTATAGATAATAACATACCCAAACACATGTATAAGTGTATGTTCAAACGCTCTGTAAAAATAGAACGCATAATGTAAATGTGTATTCTTTCCTGAATGCAATTGTGAGCAGAAGCTATCGACTTGAATGACATCTTATAATGTTTCATGTTCTTTTTTTTTCAATCGTAGTGCTTCATTTGTGATGGTTTGCGCATAACGTAATGCCGTCCATTCACAATTCTCAATTCTTCGCGTTGTCTGGTTATGGATACTTTCTCCTTTGTCTTCTTCAATTAGCTGGGAAAGAAGTCGCTGAACACGTATCCAATATTGTCGCTAATAAACCAAAATAGTCAATTTTGTCGACATTAATATTCAAGTTAAAACCAGAACACAACCATGAAAACTCCGGCGTATTAATATTTTTTACATAAATAGAAGAGTTTGTTTTTAATTGTATTTAAGTTCAATTTAAGTAATTTGTCGTTAATTTTAATTTGTAAATCACAAATATCTTCTTTTTTCTTTGTCATAACATATATTGTCAAGTCTTGTAATTTATTACAGACACAATGTAAATTATGTTACACAATTTATAAATAAGATTCGTTCTCCTAGTTTTATTTGGATGTTTAGCTGCAAGTTGCGCATAACGGCCCTTAAGATGACAATAATTCTGTTTTATGTCTTTTTGTTGGTAACTATTGACTGCAATCTAACATAACAACGCCACATGGAAAATCGGATGCATAAAACCTGAACTGCGATTTGTCTGGTCCAACCTTCAACTAATTGTATATTCAGCGGTACATCAATAATTCTACTTCCAGACGCTGCATCATACATTAGGAATCATTTAAATGAAATAGTCCCTGTTTACGTACACATATTGTTCGTTGTCCTCAATGAAGTCGATTGCCAAGATTCTTTGACATGAAATTAAACCAGAATTGTTTTGCTTTGAAGCAATTGTACATATGTCTCATGACAAATATATTTTAACAATTTGTTATCTTATTTGTTCTATGCATACTGTTCTCATTTTTAAAACCAAAATATATTTTAAAAACAGTCTTTATAATTTACTAATATAGTAATAATTTATGAATCTGGTGTTAATTATAATGTTGTTTGTAGAAGCGTCACAAAAAGTTTCTTTATGTAATTGTTGATACTTATTTACACAATTTTCAACAAATAAACGTTATGAAATCATCTTAATCAGTAAAATGTAGTTATATGAAATAGCGAAAACTAATGACATTTACATTACAAAGTATGTTTATATGTTGGTTAAGTTCTGTTCAGATTTAAAACGTTCACAAGTTGTGTCAGTGTTACAATCAACAATTTATTCAGAATGTTGCAATAATAATAATAATAATAATAATAATAATAATAATAATAATAAGAAGAAGAAGAAGAAGAAGAAGAAGAAGAAGAAGAAGAAGAAGAAGAATAATAATAATAATAATTAATATGCTGTCAATGATAGAACACCACTCAGCATAAACAATATGATGACTTGGAAGCTCTTTTGCTTATCATGGCCTGGTTCAAAACATGTCAAACAATCATTAACACTCTTTGCAACAACGTTCGTACATTACTTGCTTTTCGACTTTATTAATGATTGAGAATAATTTAGCTGCTTTTTTTTCAGACAAAAACTTCAAAGTTTTGCCGAAGTTATTAAAGAGTTCCTGGGCTATGATTCTTTATTATCATTTAAGAAGAATTGCAAACGCGGGCCGAATTTACAACCGCTTATTAGGTTAGTCTATTTGTTTAGGTATTTAATATAATAGAGGTTTCTTTTATTACCTCAATTTGTAAATACTTTAAACAGTAATTCCTATCTTTAATTAGTATTCTCAACAGGGAGCTTTCCAACTATCAACTATCAATTTCCGCCTTTTCAGTTTACCGATAAACTATAGCATTTCATGAAGTTCACATGAGTATTTTGTTTGAAATTAATGTGTATATGCGCACTGGCAATAGTTGTGATTCGTTCGGCAATACGATGCCAGTTAACTTTAAAAGCAGTACACGAATTTACTTGCGACTTATATTATTTATTGTTCAAATGTCTTAATTGTTTTTATCATTTTTTTTTCCTTCTTGAATTCAGTTTTAGCGCCTGGGGTTATTTGAAGTTCTTTCCAAATTGCATACGTTAAATTTAATTTTCTTGATCTTAATCTCTGTATGTTATTTAAACGGATCATTTAAAATATGCATACATATAAGTTTATTCAATGTTAACTGGTTATGTTATTTGTTGTACATATGAAATATTATAATTTTTCGTTATTTGCTTCGATTGTTCCTGCTAACTTGATTTGATTATTTGCTGTTAAACCCAATTACCTAAATTAACATATATACGTTGTTTGTAATCCAATAACAGTTATATGATTTAATGTATCTAAAATTTGTGTTGTTCATTTTTAAACCTGTTAACATTAAAATTGCTACACATTTCCTTCATATATTACTTGATGTTCCACTCCGAACCTTTTCGCAGAGTGCATTATTATTGCTTTATCAGCTCAACTAAGTATTTAAACATAAACTCGCGTCTTCTTTGATGCCGCTTTATCTGTGCCCGTTTCGCAGTACACTTCCACGCTATGTTGTGCTTGCCTGTATCTGTTGTTGTGAGAGACGCGAGGGATGATGTGCGGTGATAAGGATATAATAAAGGAATTTTGATAACTTCTGCGAGCGTTATTTTATTATTAATGACATGTTTTTGTATTGAACATATTTTTGATTATTATAAGTGTTCACTTAAGTGGTGAAATAGTCATAGATGATTTGGTGATATAGAAATGGCAATGAGAAATAAGCCTCTTGCAGTGGAGTCTTCGTTTGTTTATTTACTGGGAAAACAATATAAATTGACTTCGATTTTGGAATAACACAGACGTTTTTGTTGGTATGTTGCGTCTTATGTTTGCCTTATATTATGTAGGTTGTCTTTTTGCTGTTCTATATTAACAGGAGGTATAATCTGTTAGGATATACATTATTTTAAACATTATTAGTATTGCTTTTCTATTATACAACTTATCCGTTTAAATATATGCGTTGATTTATATTGGCCATGCTTTCTGCAATTTATTCAATTAGTGAAATGCAATATATAACAAGTTCCTTAATGCGTTTCTCAAAACCCGTGCCTGAAAAATATCTACCATGAGTTCGTCAAAGCCTTGTTTCGAGAGTAGTGTTTTGCAGTACACTTTATGTTCTTGTATTAACAACCTGTTTACAAATGACGCAATGAAGTTAAGTGGTACCTGTGCGGGAAGTCTGTTTCCCTGAGAGGAAACGGACTTACTGGTGTGATTGTCTTTAATATAACTCGTATAAGCACAGCATTTTATATTCGTTGTAGAAGCCATTTCATGTTTAACCAAATATCAGGGGACTATACATTGTTTATGTACGATATGAGAACAGTTAGAATATAAAAACAAATATTTGCCTTCTCAAATTTTAAACTGAAGAATGTTCGTAAAAATAACTCAAGTAACCTTCTATGATATATGCAATGGTATAATTTCATGATTGAAATCATTCAAAATCATTTATTATGCACGCTTCCTCCGCAATGCTTTTGATTGTATGTAATCGCTGCCTTTAGAACCGTTCATCATGCCACGGACCAAGGCATAACAACGTCTTATTACAAAAGTCATACCTGCACAAAACATTGACATTGACTTAAATCTTGGTGTTGTTATACTAGTATAGAGCTCTTATCAACTAAGCGTGACAGTATCATTACAAGTTCAGTAAGCCACGCATCAAAGTAAATGAAAGTAAATGAACAGTGCTACTGTTGATGTACATGCATGTCCTTTTAACAAGAGTTTACTGGTAGATGATTATGGTATCTACTGGTATACTGTTCTCGTTGTACCTTTTTCATATGAACGATCGAGCAAGGAAAACGGAAGTGTTTGCTTGTTTCTGAAGTGATCGTGATGAAACTTGGTCGTAATGTTTATATTAAAAATATCTAGGCCGAGTTTAAATATGGGTAAGGTGTTTCTAAAACAAGATCACAAGGTCATGCCTTTGTTAAATAAAAAATCACCACTTAAGATGCAACAGTTATGGCTCATTTTCGATGAAACTTAGTCAGAATGTTAATCTTGACAGTATCTAAGCCGAGTTCGATTCCGGGTCATCTTGTCACATTTCTGTAAGCCACATTAAAGACTCACTTGGTCAGAATGTTTAAAAACCTCGTCACCTCTCTGTAAGCCACAATTATGACCCAATCTGGACGAAACTTTGTCAGAATGTTAATCTTTACAATATCTAGGGCCGTGTTTGAATCTGGGTCTTAAGCTAGGTCACCTGATCAAATCTTAGACAAACCTTGGTTACTACTAAGGATGCTACATTTATGACTCAATCTATATTACATTTTGTCAGAGTGTTATTTTTTTTACAATACCTTGGCAAAGTTACATGTGACCCCAAACCTTTGTCACCAGGTCAGGTTTCGACCATTGGTTTACCCCGAACCCAATTAAGTGCTGCATTACCATCATGGCCCTCTTGTGTCAAGAACGTTGCAGTGTACATTGTTCGTCAAAAGCACCGCATGTAAATATTAGTGCTTTGTATCATCAAAATGCTTTATTGACGTTTAAGCATCAGTTGAACATGTACTGAAATCAGATAAATTGCTCACACTGAGTTGCTGATGTCAAGTTTTATCACCACATTGTCTTTTGGCGATTAACGGCCAAATTAATCAGATAACGGTTTACAATCTATTCCCGGGAGACAGCTTCTTCGTGTGTTGCGATTTATTTGGAATTCCGTTACTCTCTTATAATTGAATATTTTATCGATTTTCACACAAAACAACTTCTCGGCAGAATAGCAGCCCGTTAATTAGTTTCACTGCGAAATGCATTCTGCAACAATACCACATGCGCGGTAATGCAAAGTATGCATGTCTAGTAATAAGGCATATGGTAACCTGTGGTAAATGTCATATTTCTTGCAGAGTTACTCATTTTTTTTTAGGATTTATGAGTTAGGTAAACAGACACTTCTGCATGCAAATGCAGGGAAGAAATACTTTTTTTTCCATGTAGCCATGGTTATATGTCATAGTCGAACATAAAACGTTTGATGTATGATATAAATACATTTGATGTGTGATATAAATAACTTTGTCTTCTGCGAAGAACATACTGCGTTTGTCTTTAACACTACTACCACAGCGCCTGCTTGTTATGGACTACCTTAGTGGCTTTCTAGTTAAAATTGAAACTCAATTATAGAAGCTCGTTAAAAAGGTTCATAAACATTTTGTCGTTTGCAGGAACCATGTCCGACATTCTGGTCGTGTTTCCCCCACTCACTGCCGACGGCGAAGTGATTTTTTCAAAGAACGCCGACAGACCGCCGACGGAAGTGCAGGAGGTCGTGTACAACCCGCCGGCAGACTATCCGTCGGGGACGAAAGTCCTTGTAAGTTTTAGTTTATAATTTTCTTAATTAAATTCGATATTTTTCGTGTCTTTAAAACGTTAATATACTAAATTTAGTACTAAAATTGACCCGAATTTCTTTCTGCAAATTTTATGAATTTCTGTAATGAGTTTTAATTATTTCAATCTCTGCGAACAAAACACTTGACTTAATTTCGTGAAGGCATATTTAATATATTTGCTTTATTTTCGGCATACCACACGCGTTATCTTAGAAAGACATTCCATCATCGGATTTTTAAGTTCCTTTGATAAAAATCTCACATTAATTTTGCGTTAATGTTCCAAAGATCTTAAATTAAAAATAAGGTATTCTGATCTATTAAAAACCATTAATACGTTTGCGTGCTATTAATATGTCTTTGGAGGTAAACAAGCTACAACTTTTGGATCAGGAAATGGCTCATTATAATGGTGCCCTAAAGGCTTTTTGATCATGTGGTTATGGGCTCATATGCTCCGGTTTATTGTCTCAACTCTTCAGTGTAGCCAGGTATACAGGTGTAACAGATGTTTAAGGGATTTCTGTTTCACTATAGAAGTAGCGACATTGTGAAAGCACATGATCGTGGCAAAAAAATCTCCTGGGATCAATATGGCACCTTTTTCCTAGTCATTTTCTCCATTATTTAAGAACTAGAAACGTGATACAAAACAAAATACCATATGTAGTTTGAAGGTAAAAAGGCAAAATTTTAAAATTTTGAAAATAAATGTAATTTTATGAGTTGTCTAAAAGTCATGTTCCATGAAATAAAATCATGTATCTCAAGTTCATCGTTAGATGTGATCAGTATATGCTAATAATTTACGGAAAAGAAATATCAATTAGAATCGGCTTGTTTTCTTATAAAGCCACAAATCGCTTTACTTTGTTTTCTCGATGTATGATCAGAGGCTCTGATGGTTGCTAAACGAAATCCGAGTTTAAACAAAATGTCACACAATGTTTGTTTAGTTATTTTATTCACATGTTTAATAAGTAAACTTTTTCTTCGTTGATATCTAACTTCAAATGTCTTATTCTTTATACCGTTAAATAGCCTTAAATCACACATCATAATTATTTTTATATAGAAATGTTTTAAGTGATTAAGTACAATAATCGCAATATTTCCCCTTATAAAATGAACTTATTTCCTATTTCGTTACCCCAATTTGTTCACATCAAATGAATTTATATACAAAGTTTGATTCTTAAATTGTCAATGTACAAATAAAATATATGGGCCAAAAAACAACTGATATTTGTTTTTATTTTTTTCGTTTGTTTTATATAGGCCGTTTGATAGCTACACATAAATAAGACGCCGTTAACGATATCAGTATTTACTTTATTTTAAGGTCACAATCTTGCGAAATCTTGTAATTGTGTTAACCAAGTATTGCTCTAATGTGTATTACAATAATATAACAAACTGCGTGATGACGTAAGAAACTGAGGTCAACTGCTAGTGGGCCCATGTCAAAATGAAGAATGCATTACATTTATGTTGCAGAAAATACTGATACATTAAGTAACCTTTCTTTAATGTGTTGAACGTATTGCTACAAATCTGTACATCAATACGGTGCTCTTAAATAAATTTCAACTATGCGAATATTGTTCATGTCAACTAAATACATAAAAGCCATTAAGAATGCCCCAAAGGGAGCAATAATCCATGTGTCAAATCAGTTGTGCAAGTTAAGTACATTCAAGGAATTCGTATACTTGTATTACTGTATATATCCGTAAGTGGTGCAGGCTATCTTAATGTAAAACATGTATTGCCTTTTCAGTGCACCTTTATTGAGATTGACCAAGTCCCCTACACATATGCTGTTATATTGAGTAAACCCGTCTGGTGTTGGGGCGCCGAAATGGGAGCTAATGAACGAGGTGTTTGTGTAGGCTGCACCGCCGTTTGGACGAAATTCTGCCATCCTGGGGATCACGAGGAAAAATTGATAGGATGCGACTTTGTGCGGTAGGTAGGACATAAAAGGTATTTGTATACATATTGTAAAAATGGCAGTTGTCACATTTTTGCCATACATTCCAAACAGTAGTTTTTGCATTAACTAAATGGTCATACAAAACGATAAAACGAAGAATGCCCTTTGAATTCATGGACCGGGTATGTTCGATAATAAGAATTCGAGGAATGCATACCCCTCGAAAATACACGCGTATTTCACCATTCGGGTTTAATATGATTTTGTTATACGCATTACCAAGTTATTGCGCTGAATTTTCTAAAAGATATTTTTTATTAAAAGATATTTTGATTCGATACATTTATGTTTACTTTAAAGGAAAGAAAACATGCACGTGTCCCTTTCGTATTTATTAAAACGCCAGCATGGCATACATATTGAGTTAATGAAATTCCAATGTTTTGAATGATGTGATATACAATCATATACAAACATATTTACAAGTTGTTTTTAACAATATACAAGCCATGTACGGTTTATCAAAATATTTTTAATTTCGAATCCGTGCATTGTCAATAAAATATTTCCATGCTATGACATATAAGTGTTAAATGCTAAACTAACCTTTAGTACTGCCCTGAAGTTTGTTTTGAAAAACAAAACCTTTGGGTTGTTTTCATTTCATAGCATGCACTATCGAAAAAGAAAACAATTCAACGTGTTTGAGTCTGTATTTAAAATGTACATGTGTATTCGTTTAAATATATAGTTTATTTACTGAGCTAATTTTTGTTATCGTAGACTGGCGCTGGAGCGGAGCGCCACAGCACGTGAGGCAGTCGAGGTGGTGACCAGTCTACTGGCCGCGCATGGGCAGGGTGGGATATGCTGCGAGGATCACAACTTTGGCCAATGGACATACCACAGGTCTAAATGAGTTTGCTTGTACATGAGTATATCAAAGCGCTGAAGGGACTTCAGTTATTTGCTAATGCATTGCATAAGACAGAACTCATTTTTCGAAAATAAAATTATTGCTTTTTAAACCGCTAGTTTAAAATAAACACAATAAATTGGATTTTTAAGAGTGTGTCTAAACGCACATGACGCGATGAGGTGCACCACTGTTAAGCATCCTTTTTTATGTAATATAAGACATACAATGTACACATATATATGATCACAAAACAAAATGAAATCATGTAGCAGCAATAATGATTAAACATGTTATACAAGATATGCTAATATTTACTTTTTTTGACCTTGTGGTTTCCTTTAGATAAAAAAGTGTATATGTATTTTTTTCTGTGGTTGTTTTTGATAGGTGTTTAAAAACAACAGAATAATTATGAAAAAAGATGAGTTGCATAAAGTGGGTAGAAAGCAAACTGGACTTGTTTATGAAAGTTTAATGTGTTTCCATTAATGTTTTAATATGTGAAGTGTATCATTGTTGAGGGCTATTCCTTTTTCAATTTGAATCTTAAGTTTTAAGTAATTGATAAAACAGTTCATTGTAGGTGTTTGTTTTCTATATTTCATGCTGAATATGAAATATTTCATTAATATAATAATGTAATTAACGTGTTTTTTTAACCTCTGGTATTTTGAAGGTATTTTCCCCTAAACTGATGTCTCAGAGAGATAGTTTAACATTTAATTGTTGTTTCTCTAGAAAGGTTGTCAATTGATTACAAAGAGTTTGAATATGTTTACACCCCAGAAAAGGTGTTCAATTGTTTCAATATGTTAGCTACACATATCACATAGATTTGTGTTGGATAGGTTGTACTTAAAAAGATATTTATTTGTAGCTATGATTCTCTGGATGTATTTATATTGAACATTTCTCAGTGTGCTATCAGTAGTTGATTTATATGTCATGATAAATATTTTTTTCAATTTAAATTCTTTTTCTCCAAGAAGGTTTTGCCATTTAGTTTAAGGTTTAGAGGTTTCGGCATGGTTTTTAATTTGAAGTGCGTAAAATATTTTGTTCGTTTTGTTTTGTTTTGCAAATATGTTTTCTATGAATGTTGTTTGAGTACTTGGTGGGTTATTTGAATTGGTTACAGCTTTAATATTTATGGGTATACTTTTGATCAATGTGTAGAACATCAGGAAATTACTTTTAGGTATTCCGAATATGTAGCATAAATTATCAAAAGAATAGAAGTCGTTTATCCTGTAGTCGTACAATGGATTTACATATTTTATGTTTAGTTCAAACCAAATGTTTATAGAAAAACGTCTTCTTGTTAGTAGTTATGCCTTTTTTGTTCCATAAAATGCTTTTACTGTTTATTTTGGTTTCTAAACTATGAGTTACGTTACACCATGCCGATAGAACATAAGATGGAAATATGATTTGGGTTGAAATTTCATCTAAAATATTATTGTTAATATAACATTCAAAAAGTAAGGAATCACCATATGTTTTTAGAATTTCTGGTAGAATAATTTCCATTTACTCGTATTGGTATTATCTAGATATCTTTTAAGCCAACTGCATGTGATTGCATTCAGGAATGAATTTATGTCCGTTAGTCGGTGACCCCCATATTCTACTGGTTGAATTAATTGAGTTCGCTTAATTTTATCATTTTTACCGTCCCATATGATATTAAACATTTCTGATTTTATATCTTTAATAATATCATAAGGTGGGTTTGGGATGCTGTTTAGCATCCTATTGATATTATTTCTGTGTTATAAATTAACTAAATTTAATTATAATTTGTGTCTTATGGTATTTAAGCTTGATGCAATTGTGTATGTTTGTATTTTAGGTATCTTTGTTTCAAAATTAATTCAGTGTCAATTTTCATACAATTACATATATGTTTGCCTCACAGTGCGTTTGTGGCAGCCGATGTACATGAAGCATGGCTGGTGGAAACTGCAGGAAAAATGTGGGCGGCTCGTAAAGTTACCGGTACGTATTTGGTGCATTCAACAAACTCAATTACTTAAGTATTGTCGAGTTTAAGTCTCTCGAGTGTACCTAGATTCTATCTTCTTTTCATATGCAGGTGTATTTGTGCAAAGTTTAATTTAGTGCAAAGTTATCATAGTTTGGCTTTGTTTTTTAGACTTATTTCCATTGCTGATATCTCCACATTAATAATTGAACTTCTCTAAAAGTAACTACAGAGCTGTGTGGTCGATATTGTATGAGCATTTCGATTGTGACGTTGCTGATTATATTTTCATTTTTTACTATTTCTTGTTCAGACGGCATGCTTGCAACAACAAGCAAATTAACCATTGGAACCAATGCGGATATGACATCCCCTGACATAACTGCGCATGCACAAAATGGCGGCTTTTGGAAAGAGGAAGACGGTCCTATCGACTTTGCAAAGGCGTTTTCTTCTGAGTACGCTGGGATATCGTTATCTGAGAAACAGACGCCAGAACACAGACTCAACTACATGGTCAACTGTTTGAATGGATCAACTAATGGTAAATTATTTGGAGATGGATTAGACTCTATATTTCATTCCAAAAGCCACTATTTTTATTCATAAAAACAACTTCGTGGCCCTGAAGTTTGGATTGTATAAGCCATTTTCCCGAAAAAAGTTCATATTTAAACATTCTCGTAAATGAAATAATTGTTATGATATCGCACATTGTTTGTTTAATCTTTCTTTTTGGCACGATAGGGAAATTTTATATTTTATGTACCAATAAATAAGTAATTGCACAAAATCTATGTTGCAGGAAAGGTCGATATAAATAAAGTTTTTGAGATTCTTCGGAACGAAGACAGTAGCATTAACTTCGTAGGCGAGCTTCTCACCGTCGGCAGTCAGGTGTCTGTTCTTCCTCATCCCACATCCGTTTCTCCAGCCTGTCACTGGTTTACCGCAACCCCAAACACGAAATTCTCCGTATTTAAACCTTTTATTTTCTGTGAGAACCCCGATATCGGCCAATTGACCGTCTCGTCCAACCCCGCCGACAAGCCGAGATCGACGTTCCAAACTTCCGTCGATCGCCGTCACACGCTTTTTCGCGCGCACGAGAAAGCTAGAGAAATAATGGAGT
>VMBQ01006150.1:45528-59766 GCA_007657795.1 Dreissena rostriformis | reverse complement strand
GTAAACGGACATCGCCTGTCATCGGAGCCACGAGGGTCATACATGTAATCGCTGTGAACGTTTATTCTAGTTTTTGATTCACCAACGTTTATCTGTTTCGAACAAAGTAATACAATCGTATATACCCGGTACTCGCTTTAATTAAAATAGTTTCTCCAAAATAAATTTGTTTAATGTTCACATTTGTGTACCAAAATAAATTTGTTTAATGTTCACATTTGTGTACAAGTCCAATATGCTACTAAGAGCTTTGTGCGTTGAGTTAAAAACTTAATTGCATTTGCCAAAATATTGCTGACTTACATGCAGCCATATAGAAGAATTAGATTGCATTTAAGTTCAGAATTGAGTACTGTATTATAAGATCAGACATGCAAGACTGACACGTCACTATATTATAGTACACCAACTTCTTTTCAAATTCGATAATCTACAAACGTTTGTTTTTCAAATCTGTCGCTTTCAATACCCAACTACGGTAATTGTTTAAAGCAAGCTTTATCCGTTTGGACTAATGAATGGTTATATGTATTCGTATGTAAATGTTTCTCCTGTGCATATTTACCTCACTGTGTATCGATCCCTCCATAAAGCAGAACTTGTAATGTACAACAATTTACTCCTATAATGGGATGTCCATTTCCTATGTTCAAACATGACATAAGAGCCGCGTCATGCAAAAATGGATCTTTTGCCATATGCGGCTAGCGTAGCTCAAGATCAGCCTACGTTTTTGCGCCACCTGGTCAGGAGCTATCCTGCCTGCTATGAAGTCACGCAATGCTTAGTGTTCCCATTAGTGCGAATGCGCAGGCTTGTCGGGAGCTACGCTGGTCGCATATGACATATGACCCATTTTCGGATGACGCGGTTTGTAAAGTTGAGAATGGCTCTTCATATTTGCAATTTAGCAATAATACTTGTAGATTGGCTCTAAATGCGACAATTAGTCAAATGCATTAATTTGGACAAACATAGAATGATGTGTATCTAGATAAAATTTAAAAAAAAATGTAGCCATATTCAAATGCTTCGAAACCGAACAGTCGTTCATGGGCTTGACTAATATATATCGGATGTCAACAGAGAATAATGGTAATGCTTGCTGGGTTAGGACCAAAAGGTCCTGGTATCGACCAACTAGAGTATGGACTGGTTAATGTGATCAATAGACAGTTTGGCCGCTTGACAAATTGTATAGATTGTCAAAGACAGAATACGTGTACTGATATTGCTAAGTAGTTTGCAAACTGCATAAATAACGTGTTCAAACAAGTGCATGTAGTTACGCATACTACGTGGGAAGTAAAATGTTTATGCTTCCGTCATTTAACTTCATGTTTCAAATTTGTTTGACTAAACAATGCCGTCAGAAATGAGACACGTTATCAGTAAATGTTTGCCAATAAATCTTGACATTCGGATTAAAATCTGTCGACTCTTCAGAGCGACGTAGATCGATAATTCGACAATTTAAAATTAAACGATTTACAATCTGACAATAGTGAACCACACAACCTTTGAGTGCACGTGTCTTAATGTGGTATCTCAGAGAGACAGAACAGTGGGCAGATAAAAGGCCCCTCTCAAATGTTGAATCACAATCGACTTGCAGGGCAAATACACAAACGAATACTGCCTAACGACTTTTAACATTAAAATGTTGTTCTCTGCAACAGCTTCAAATAAATGATCTTGCTGGTTTTTATTATTCGTTCACACCGTAATATTATATTGTATGAAAATAATATTATAATGTATAGTTATCCTTTGTATACTGTAAAATCATTATTAATAATGGGACAACAATTTTTATTGGATTTCGTGGGTGGAACGAATCACCAATTTAAGTGTCCGAAGAATAATAGCTCGGTTAGCTTTGTATGGAAGCCAAAAATGCGTCCTAATGTGAAGTTTTCTGTAATATATATACACTTACAAAAACTC
Source organism: Dreissena rostriformis (assembly GCA_007657795.1). Lineage (NCBI taxonomy): Eukaryota > Metazoa > Mollusca > Bivalvia > Myida > Dreissenidae > Dreissena > Dreissena rostriformis. Next base: position 57,819 of record VMBQ01006150.1, on the reverse strand, counting down.
ATTATTAATTAAGTCTTTATACCAGTAACGTGATGTATAAAGAGATTGTTTATAATATAAACATAATCTTAAAGAAAATGTGCATAACTGTAGAAATACACCATCCAGTTAACTTGAGTGTGTCACGCATGAACTAAAGAAATCATTGACATGACTTGTGTGAAAAGGTTGTATTTAAGTAATTGTTCGTCACGAAAATAAAGTTCTTTACGAAATTCACCATATTATATTACAGTACGTAACGTAAGTATTATAGATATTTATAAATCATTAAGCTTCGTGGGCAAATCAATTTTTACATTATTGCAAACTAATCTGCCATGCCAAAGACAGTCTAAAATCGAAAACAATTAATCTCCAATTACCCGCATTTGTACGGACATGCTTTAACTAGTAGCTAGTTTACTTTCGTACTTGAACGGGTACCAATGTCGACAAAAGTTTCGGGTTGCACACACTGGGTGCCCCAATTTTTATACATGCTAAACCATTCATATAATGCTAATGTCTCTGCATATACATTTGTATATAAATACCGTTGTCCGGAGATATAATAAATATGTTTAAAGTTAAACAAACTATGCTTATTATTAAATAACAATGTCATTATTAAATTAGATAGTTCGATGGCGACAATGCGACAATACGATGACGCCAGTGCGACAATACGACAGTCGCCATCGTACTATCTTACTGTCGCCATCGTATTGTCGCACTGTCGTCATCGTATTGTCGCACTGTCGTCACCGTATTATTGCATTGTCGCCAACGTACTTTCGCACTGTCGCCATCGTATTGTCGAACTGTCGTCATCGCACTGTCGGATTGTCGTCATCGTACTATCGCGTTCTCGCATTCTCGCCATCGTACTATCGCATTGTCGCCATCGTTTTGTCGCACTGTCGTCACGCTTCAATAACCAAACATATTCTGAATGCATTTCAAAATAAATAGGCATGGTTGATATAACCGCAGCGGAAAGTGTTTACAATGGTCTAAATGACCATTCAGTGTGAGAATTAAACATCTTTATGGTGAAGATTCTCACAACTAAAAGCAAGGATTAAGCTTGATATCCATACGCCAAATGTACCCTACTGGATTCAATATTGGCAATATTTTTTGTGTTAGTCAGACACATGTGATTTAAATTAACCGGAAAATCAAATGAAATGTTTTGGTTAAATTATCATAGAGAGGTGTTATCAGTGCATAAAATCAAATATCAGATTTACACGTGCATTGTTGATTTTTGTTGAGGCATGGGTACATTAACTGCATGCCGTTAAGTAAATAAATCCTTTTATCTTGAATTGTCAAGTGGGTGATCATGCGTGTTTATGAATGTATGCACGGATCTCTAGTCAAGTTTGCATACATCAGCTTAAGAACTGGCTGATCTCGTTGTCTAAGATACATGGTATCTTATCCTATAACTTTAATGTGTTTTTGTTTACGTAGTTCATTTTGAAAGTCAAATCATTACTTTTAGGTCATTAAGCCTATGCATGTATATCAAAAATGTTCCTTAACCCTTTGCATGCTGGGAAATTTGTCGTCTGCTAAAATGTCGTCTGCTGAATTTGTAAAATTAGCATTTTCTTCGATTTTTTTTCAAAGAATACTATCAGAATAGCAAACAGTTTGGGTCCTGATGAGACGCCACAGATCGTGGCGTCTCATCTGGATCCAAACTGTTTGCAAAGGCCTTTAAAATTCGGTTCCAACGCATAAATGTTTCTTAAACGCTTCTAGCAAGATTAAATGCAACCAAGGGGCATAACTTTACATATTTCAACTTTTTTATTTCATAAATTTATCTTTCTTTAACATGTTTCTCATTTACACACGCATGTACACGGAGCAATACAAACGCGTCGTTATACTCGCTTATCAATTGTTGAAAATTGAAAACATGTCCTATACTTGGTCAGCTGACCTCACATTTACATCTACAGCTTTTAAATCGCAAATGGGACGTACTCCTTTTTCTAAACACTCAACCAACAACAAAAAATGTTTACTTCAATATTTATTGTGTTACTTATAAAACATGTACGAGTAAAATACAAATTAAAAGAATATAATTAAATCATGAATTTATACTCTAATTGTTAAACAAATAAATGAATATTACAATACTTGTATTAACAATACATAGGAGCCTACATTATATGATTGACAAATTGTGGCTTTGAAAAAGAATTTAAAAAAATATCTGCATTTGTACATGTCAGACGGTTTCAAGACAAGAGAAAAATTATTCAAAACGTTTTGATGTTCTCAATTCTTTATTATTGAGATCTAAGTATACCAAGTATGGAGCTACCAAACTTGCGACTCATAAGAGTATTTTCTAATTCAAATTTATGTTATAAATTAAAATCAGATTTGGTTTAAAGTCAACAATGACATGATTTAAGAATTGAATAGAATTTTTCTGCATTTAATCGATGTATGAACTGTCGGAAAAACGCCGCTGCGTTTATGCATAAATTAGGTGTTTTTTCCCCCCGACAGTTCATACACCGAGGAAATGCAGAAAAATGCTATTCAATTCTTATAATTACAACACAAAACAAGGGACAAAATTGTCACAAAACCAGGTTTTCAATAAAAAAAAGAGTCTGATAAAGGGAGACAACTGCAACTAAAAAAAAAAAAACAAAAAAAAACAAAAACTCAAAGTGTGACCTTGACCTTGGAGATATTGACTTAATTATTTCGCGGGACACACCGTCCAATGATGGTGAACAAATGTGCTAAATGATTTTAAAATATGACAATAAATGACATAGTTATGGCCCGGACAAGCTCATTTATGGCCATTTTTGACCTTTGAACTCAAAGTGTGACCTTGACCTTGGAGATATCGACGTAATTATTTCGTGCGACACACCGTCTTATGATGGTGAACAAATGTGCCAAATGATTTTAAAAATCTGACAATGAACGACATAGTTATGGCCCGGACAAGCTTTTTCCGCCCGCCCGCCAGCCAGCCCGCCCGCATTCGCCAATCTAATAACCAGTTTTTTCCTTCGGAAAACCTGGTTAATGATCTTAAAGCTGAAATTCTATCGTGTATGAATCTATTTTCAGTGTCAGTTTCATCTCTGTCAAACGGGTATATCGTTGAAGTTCGCGCAAAAAATAAAACGTCATCTCGCTATGGACCAATAAAAAAAAAATGCCATTAAGTTTCGCGCAAAACATAATGTCATTTTGGCAACTTGTTTATGACCAGAAAGTAGCGCCATGAATATTCATGTTTAAATTTGAACAAATTATCCAATCAGAATGCAGCATTCGTATGAATTTGACAGAAGTTTTAATTATATACATATAATGTCACAAATCTGATAATAATGGGTAAGAAAACAACTACACATCTGATAAATAAATGTTCCATAAACTTTTTACTGTTCACGGCATTGGGCTCCACAAAACATGAGATAACCAAGCCTTCTTGTATGTAACCAATATAATCATATAGGATCAGCAATGTCCACCATCCCTGTCTCTACACAAACCACACTTTTTTATAGGCTGTATGTAATATCTTCAGCACATTAAGCTGAAACTGAATAAGATAACTATCCTGTTTTGATGGGACAATTTGCTGAAGTAAATTTCTATTTCAAATCCGATCTCTAGCAAGGTGCAATGTTCTATCTGTTCTGCATGGTTGCACCCATCCTGTTGGGGTCCTGAGAGGGGTAGTGCATCTGTGGTACATGACCCCGGGGCATGACCCCTGGTGGGGGCCTCAAAGGCATCATCCCTGGGGGTGGGGGCGGCAGACGAACACCTGAAATACACACAGTTTCCTTGACATTGTATGTAAATATTTAATCCTTCTTATATTTTTACATAAAGTGATCTTGTTACTAGTAATATTACCCGGTAGGACTCAAATCATACATTTCGAATTCCCAGAAAAAGAAATGCGCTTTTAATCAGTGTAACTATTTGGATCTTACATAACTGAATGTCCCAATAAAATTTTCACTAGAAACGTTGTTCTTTGGTCTTTAACATTTCTAACTACATTAAACAGATAAAAATCAAATTCAGTGCAGCATGCACAGGCTTATAGGCTTTTACTCAAATTATTCATGTAATTATTTTTTATACATACATGACATAAGATAGAGTAGTGCAAGCCTACCTGGTGGTGGAGGTCCCCTCATGAACATGGGAATCATGTGAGGGGGGCCTCTAGGGGGCATGGGGCCCCTCATCTGCATGGGGGGCATAGGGCCCAGGTTGAAGAAGTTATTAGATATCTCCTCTGGAGGAATAGGCAAAGCTGCAAGAGAAATAAACATGAAACTTTTAAGGGTTTGTACACCTATAAATTTTATAAACTAATGTTAAACATAAAAAATATCTCATGTAAAACAATCTTCAGTTCTCGATTTATTACAGTATGTTATTACAACATTTTCAAAAATATATAACAATTCTTTCTCTGATACGATATAAGAATAAAGAAGAACATTTAATCTGGAATTTACAAAGCATAATGTCAAAGGAAGCTAACACTTTGAAAGAGATAACCATTGGTTTAATTCTAGTCCATTTATTACAACATGGACGAAGAAGAATGGAAAAGTCAAAATTTGACCATTTTATGGGCCTTGTTCTGGAAAAACTGGGTGTACTACATGTGCGTAAAGTGTTGTCCCAGATTAGCCTGTGCAGTGCTAATCAGAGATGACACTTTCTTCCTAGACTGGATTTTCTCACTTAAAGACTTCCTTTAAATGAAAAAAATAACCTAAAAGCGGAAAGAGATGTCCCTGATTAGCCTGTGCCGACTGCACATGCTATTCTGGGTAACTTCACGCAATTGCATTAAGCCCCGTTTTCCCCAAGCGAGGCTCATACGATCCAAAAAAAGCACTTTTCCCACCCACTCATGCTTATATTTAAGATGCTCACCCCCTGGCAGCCCGGGCACAGGGGCCAGGTTATGTCGCTCCTCCTCCTTCTCCTCCCTCTCTGTCCCTATCTGACCCTGAGACTTGCCCCACTTGATGTTCAGGCGACGCCCATTGATGATCAGCTTATTGAACGACTTCTCTGACGCAGTCTCGGCAGCAGAGCGTGTGGTGAACTGTACGAACGCACACTGCTGCTTCGATACCACATTGATGGAGCGGATCTCACCAAACTGGTAGAAATAGTCTCTGGAATGGCAATTAAATGACAATGAGTGAAGGCAAAAGAAGATACTTTAGAGCTATGTTTATTGTCTCAACCGGTGTATTTGAAAACCAACAAGATATATTTCCTACAACTTAGAAAAAATAGACATTTCTTTATTTCTCACATTTTTACTTTTTGAAGTGCTCTGCTGAGTTTAAGATTTTCCTGGTGACATGGGTTTTGACTCCACTTGACTGAGATTAAATCATGGCCTTGATATTGTCAAGATTAACATTATGACCATGTTTCATCAAGATTGAGTCATAAATGAGGCTTCAAGAGTGGTTTTTAAACTAAGGTTTTTATTAGATTTAACATGGTGACCTAGTTTTTAAATGGATGTGACCTAGATTTGAACCAGGCCCAGGTATTAAAAAAAAAAAAGGCAAAATCTGGCAGAACTTTAGATGTGTTATTTTTTAACACCAAAATACATTGTTCAACAAGATGTGTTTGTGAAACACAATGTCCCCCTATATGACGTTTGACCTTGAAGGATGAACTTGACCTTGACCCTTCACCACTCAAAATGTGCAGCTCCATGAGATACACATGCATGTCAAATATAAAATTGCTAGCTTCAATATTGCAGAAGTTACATTACATGAGCAATTTTGACCCATATATTTGACCTAGAAGGATGACCTTGACCTTGTNGATATTGACGTAATTCTTTCGCGCGACACACCGTCCAATGATGGTGAACATATGTGCCAAATGATTTCAAAATCCCTTGATGAACGACATAGTTATGGCCCGGACAAGCTCATTTATGGCCATTTTTGACCTTTGACCTCAAAGTGTGACCTTGACCTTGGAGATATTGACGTAATTCTTTCGCGCGACACACCGTCCAATGATGGTGAACATATGTGCCAAATGATTTCAAAATCCCTTGATGAACGACATAGTTATGGCCCGGACAAGCTCATTTATGGCCATTTTTGACCTTTGACCTCAAAGTGTGACCTTGACCTTGGAGATATTGACGTAATTCTTTCGCGCGACACACCGTCCAATGATGGTGAACATATGTGCCAAATGATTTCAAAATCCCTTGATGAACGACATAGTTATGGCCCGGACAAGCTCATTTATGGCCATTTTTGACCTTTGACCTCAAAGTGTGACCTTGACCTTGGAGATATTGACGTAATTCTTTCGCGCGACACACCGTCCAATGATGGTGAACATATGTGCCAAATGATTTCAAAATCCCTTGATGAACGACATAGTTATGGCCCGGACAAGCTCATTTATGGCCATTTTTGACCTTTGACCTCAAAGTGTGACCTTGACCTTGGAGATATTGACGTAATTCTTTCGCGCGACACACCGTCCAATGATGGTGAACATATGTGCCAAATGATTTCAAAATCCCTTGATGAACGACATAGTTATGGCCCGGACAAGCTCATTTATGGCCATTTTTGACCTTTGACCTCAAAGTGTGACCTTGACCTTGGAGATATTGACGTAATTCTTTCGCGCGACACACCGTCCAATGATGGTGAACATATGTGCCAAATGATTTCAAAATCCCTTGATGAACGACATAGTTATGGCCCGGACAAGCTCATTTATGGCCATTTTTGACCTTTGACCTCAAAGTGTGACCTTGACCTTGGAGATATTGACGTAATTCTTTCGCGCGACACACCGTCCAATGATGGTGAACATATGTGCCAAATGATTTCAAAATCCCTTGATGAACGACATAGTTATGGCCCGGACAAGCTCATTTATGGCCATTTTTGACCTTTGACCTCAAAGTGTGACCTTGACCTTGGAGATATTGACGTAATTCTTTCGCGCGACACACCGTCCAATGATGGTGAACATATGTGCCAAATGATTTCAAAATCCCTTGATGAACGACATAGTTATGGCCCGGACAAGCTCATTTATGGCCATTTTTGACCTTTGACCTCAAAGTGTGACCTTGACCTTGGAGATATTGACGTAATTCTTTCGCGCGACACACCGTCCAATGATGGTGAACATATGTGCCAAATGATTTCAAAATCCCTTGATGAACGACATAGTTATGGCCCGGACAAGCTCATTTATGGCCATTTTTGACCTTTGACCTCAAAGTGTGACCTTGACCTTGGAGATATTGACGTAATTCTTTCGCGCGACACACCGTCCAATGATGGTGAACATATGTGCCAAATGATTTCAAAATCCCTTGATGAACGACATAGTTATGGCCCGGACAAGCTCATTTATGGCCATTTTTGACCTTTGACCTCAAAGTGTGACCTTGACCTTGGAGATATTGACGTAATTCTTTCGCGCGACACACCGTCCAATGATGGTGAACATATGTGCCAAATGATTTCAAAATCCCTTGATGAACGACATAGTTATGGCCCGGACAAGCTCATTTATGGCCATTTTTGACCTTTGACCTCAAAGTGTGACCTTGACCTTGGAGATATTGACGTAATTCTTTCGCGCGACACACCGTCCAATGATGGTGAACATATGTGCCAAATGATTTCAAAATCCCTTGATGAACGACATAGTTATGGCCCGGACAAGCTCATTTATGGCCATTTTTGACCTTTGACCTCAAAGTGTGACCTTGACCTTGGAGATATTGACGTAATTCTTTCGCGCGACACACCGTCCAATGATGGTGAACATATGTGCCAAATGATTTCAAAATCCCTTGATGAACGACATAGTTATGGCCCGGACAAGCTCATTTATGGCCATTTTTGACCTTTGACCTCAAAGTGTGACCTTGACCTTGGAGATATTGACGTAATTCTTTCGCGCGACACACCGTCCAATGATGGTGAACATATGTGCCAAATGATTTCAAAATCCCTTGATGAACGACATAGTTATGGCCCGGACAAGCTCATTTATGGCCATTTTTGACCTTTGACCTCAAAGTGTGACCTTGACCTTGGAGATATTGACGTAATTCTTTCGCGCGACACACTGTCCAATGATGGTGAACTAATGTGCCAAATGATTTTAAAATCCCATGATAGATGACATAGTTATGGCCCGGACAAGCTTTCGGGACAGACCGACAGACGGACCGACAAAGTGACTCCTATATAGCCCCCATTACCAATAGTACTGGGGGTATAATTATCTAATGATGAATGAAGTTGTAGTCATTTGGACTGTTGAGTTAGTTTGTTACCATCAGAATATCTCTCACTTCACCTAACATTTATTTAATCTAAAACATACCTGTATGGACATTCCTCCCCTCGCTTACATTCCCCTTTCACCCAGAAGGAGCATATGTGGGGTCTGTTGCGTTTGTAGTAGGGTGTGGTGCGGGCTAACTTGAGGAGCATGTCACTAGGGGCCATGGCCTTACCCAGGGCACCGGACGGGTTCACCCCGTCATTCAGGGCCATCTGAAATAGCAATTGTACACAAAGTGATATGATAAACAATGGAATTTATAAGGTCTTGAGCAAATAAAAAAGATAACAAATATAAGAATGGCCATGAACAAGAGGGTCATAATGGTCCTCAAGCACTCACCTGAGTTCACAGTTCAAGCTTGAGTCATAAATATTGCAATTGGCTTTAGAGTGGTACTATTTTCTTTTCCCTTCAAGATTTTAACTGGTGACCAAGGCTCTAGACGCACATGGCCCAGATTTAAACTTGGCCTGGAAATCGTCAAGATAAATATTCTCACCAAGTTTCATCAAAATTGAGTCATAAGTGTGGTCTCCAGAGTGGAAACAAGGTTTTTCTAAGATGTGACCTGGTGAACTAGTTTTTGGGCACATATAACCCAGTTTCAAACTCTGCCAATATATTGTAAAGATAAACATTCTGAATTAGTTTCAGCAAGATTGAGCAATAAATGTGGCTTCTATAGTGGTTGCATGGTTCTTCTCATATATTACCTATTGACCTATTATTTTTGATGCACATGACCCAGACTCCAACTTGGCCAAGATATCGTCAAGATAAACATTGCTTCTATAGTAGTAACAAGTTTTTTCTAAGATTTGACCTTGTGACCCAAATTTTCAAAACAAATGAACCAGTTTCGAAATCAAGATAAACATTCTGACCAAGTTTCATACAGATTGAAGCATTAATGTGACCTCTTAAGTGGTAAAAAGATTTGACCTGTTTACTTGGTTTTCGGAGGCATGTGACCCAGATTTTTACTTGGCATAGATATTGTCAAGATACCATCTGACCAAGTTTCATAAAGATAGAGTCATACATTTGGCTTCTAAAGTGCTAACATGTTTTTTTTTAGATTTATCTGGTGACCTCGTTTTTAATGCAGATTCGACAAGGCTTTGATATTGTCGAGATAAACATTTTGATCAAGTTGCATACAACAATTGAGTCATAACTGTGTCCTCTAGAGTGGGTACAATATTTTTGTAAGATTTGACCTGGTGACCTTATTTTGGACACACAGACCCAGATTTGAACATAGAAATTGTCAAGATTTACATTCTTGCAAAATTTCACATCAAAATTGGATAAAAATTGTGCAACAGGTGAGACAGAGTATCCACAATTAATTTTCACTGTAAAAAATCCTTATTTTGACATCATGACATCAATATTCCTGTGAAGCACTTCATTTAAACACCTTTAAATATAAACAAAAGGCAGAAAAGCATTTAAAAATAGAAAATTTGCTTGTTTTAAATAGATTATCAATATTTATTCATCCATGATCATAGAATGGCTTTGACCTTCGTGAAAATATTAACATTAACTTTTGAATTAAAATCAATACTCTTCCCAAAAAAAAACATCCTCAATTGCAGCAAATAAACTTTGTAACATTGTAGATGAGTTACAAATAAAAAAAATGTTTAATTTCTGTTTAAGGCATAAACTATTTACTAACTTATGATAGAATATTGAACAAGAAACATTACCATGCCATAAAACCTTTCAACTTACATATTAATTTAATTTCAATAAAGGTGCATTTTCAATCTGGCTTTGCCTGTCAGCTATATACACACAAAATATCAGCCCAATACCTCCATCCAAACAAAAGTAAATGAGCAGTAACAGTGACCTTGACATTAATACACTTGGCACTAGATGCAATGCCATAACAGGTATGCAGGTAAGTTACCGACACGACATGTTTGATGCCACCAGCCATACCCAAATCTTATAACCAGGATTTTAAGCTTCATTGAAAACCTGGTTAAAAAATGTAAACTTTCCGTCAAATAACTGCATTCTATCAGAATACCGAAATTCAAAATGCAAGTCATTCAAAGATTTAATCCCCTACCTCTCTTTCCATGTTTTGCTGGTAATATTCCTTGTTCACATCTGACTTGGGCATGTTGTCTTGGATCTTCAGAGCTGCATCCCTTACTTGTACAGGCAGGCCTGTTGACCATAACACATATAATATGAAACACATATACTCATAAATACTTCTTATTCAGATGTTCAACAATAATGGATGATGTGTTTACACTAATTTTTATTTCATCTACATTATATCAGATAGTTATTTTAATAACCATGTCAAATAATTCCAATCAATTGTTACATGTACTTGAATGAGCACCAGAAATGCTACATGTATCAATAGAAGTCAGTTTTTTTTTCCCACCACTTTGGGAATATGAGTGATACCAAATTAATTGGTACTTCTGTTCACTTAAAATTATGAAAATGTTGTGTTGTTTTATTAATAACATTTGAATAATTATTGATAAAATTTACATAAAATGGAACACTCTGAACCAAAACAAATGGTTATTACAACTTCAACAGTATTCTTCAATGAACACTTCAATATCTTATCATCTGAAAAACCATCAATTGGGATTTTATTTTTTATGGACTTGGGAAAAAATATACTTTTTCGCTATTTTGAATATGACCAAATTATTGCTATAAAATCTGCCAACAAAAGTCCTGGTTAGTAATTCCTATAATTATTCTTGTTCTCTTCAATATGTGCACAAACAAAATTGATCAGTTACACTAAAAGTTGATCTCATGTAACTTTACCAGTGCACTGTCTTACCATATTCCAGATCTAATAAGCAAGTCTGACACACGTTCTTGATTTTCGAGCACGTCTGACAGACTTCAGTTTTCTTAAACCTCATCCGGGCCCCTGGGCACCAACGGAACACTGTAAATGGGCGGGCACAGATCTTGCACTCCTTTCCATAGGGTTCTTTCATCTGTGGATGAGAACATTAATATGAACTGCATTGTGCGAAAGTGGGCCTTAAGAGTTATCCGGACAGTGAAGCTTCAGATACGGCTTTCTATCCATATATTCTGATGAGGAGTCATAATGTCTGGTAATGAGCCCGTGAAACCTTGCATGACTTTATAGCGGACACGGTACCTCCTGTACAGTCAACCTGAATGTGACAGCTGGTCTGGAGTTGCAATGAAAGCATATAGCATAATATCCATTTTTGCAAGAAGCGGCTCTTAATTTTCTTCTTACATAGAAGCCGATTATATCGTTGTTTTCAAGGCATGTGAACCAAGTAGTAGGATTTTTTTTTAATTAATGATTATCTTTATATGTTCTGTTAACTCATGGTCAACTCAAATATTCTTGGATTTCAAATCTGCAAAATGTTGGACTTAAAATACTTTTCAAGCCAAAAACTATAGTTCCACAATGTCTGCACCATTGGTCAATATACTATGCCCTAAATTATTGTTTTCATGACCAAGATCATTATCCCCACGCTTTTTTAAAAAAAGGTGGGGATATTGTGGTTATCTCCGCCGTCCGTCTGTCCTGGCCAATATCTCCTCCTACACTATTAGCACTTGAACCTTGAAACTTACACACATGGTAGCTATGAGCATATGTGCGACCCTGCACTATTTGGAATTTTGATCTGACCCCTGGGTCAAAAGTTATGGGGGTTGGGGTGGGGCAGGGTCAGAGATTTTCACTAATTTTTTTAGGTTATTTTACATTAACTTCTTCATTTCTACACCGATTCACTTCAAATTGATACTGGACCTCTCTTATGACAATACGGTCAATCTCAACCATGCATGGCCCCATTCCCAACCATGGGGCGCCCCGCCCACATAGGCCATACCCAC
>VMBQ01006150.1:29890-43594 GCA_007657795.1 Dreissena rostriformis | reverse complement strand
CTGTGACCTTGACCTTTGAACTAGTGACCTCAAAATTAATAGGGGTCATCTACCAGTCATGACCAATGTCCCTATGAAGTTTCATGATCCCAGCCGTAAGCGTTCTTGAGTTATCATCCGGAAATCATTTTCCTATTTCCAGTCAACCATTTTACTGCTTAAGGTCACTGCGACCTTGACCTTTGACCTAGTGACCTGAAAATCAATAGGGGTCATCTGCCGGTCATGACCAATGTCCCTATGAAATTTCATGATCCCAGGCATATGCATTCTTGAGTTATCATCCGGAAACCATTTTCCTATTTCCAGTAACTGTGACCTTGACCTGTGAATTTTGACCTAGTGACCTCAAAATCAATAGGGGTCATCTGCGAGTCATGATCAATGTTCATGAAGTTTCATGATCCTAGGCCTAAGCGTTCGTGAGTTATCATCCGGAAACCATGTGGTGGACGGACCGACCGACCGACATGAGCAAAGCAATATACCCCCTCTTCTTCGAAGGGGGGCATAAAAATAATAAGTGAATTTGAATTGCGATCACCATTATAGAGGTAATAGATCATCCACTGATATGATAACATGACTTGCAAATTGAATATTTTAGCCGCATTACACAGTAATGTACGCTGACACAGAAGCATAGAACGAAATTCTCTGGTAACTTTCCAGTCGCCAAACTGTGATGTTCGCTGTCCAATCAGTAAAGAGAATGCGTATATGAGGGCGTGGTTAACTGTCAACTATTGCTTTTGATTGACGTCGGTCATTAAGTAAGCGTTCAAGCAATTTGGTGCTCTTTTCTAACACGAAAAACACGTGGCTTGTATCTTGCAACGGAAGTAGTAATGTTTAATTTGATGTTAATAGATCTAGTGTACTTCAGATAGGCTTTCAAACTTAGCAATTTACGATATGAAAAAAAAATCGTACCAAAAATGCATATATGTCTATATATGTTGCTCAGGCCTCGAAGAATCCACTCGCATTTGTGAGTGAAGTTGACGGTTGGTCGAGTAAAGTTTGTTAAATACTCGACCGACCGGGCGAGTGCTGTTTTTCAAGTTAAGAAATATAAATTCAGTTCAAGAACTCCTGTCACATCGATACAAGTTGCGAACTATTTTTTGAACGAACAAAGAAACTGCACTTTCGTTTTGACAATGAAAAATGACGTCACGGGTACAGTAAAAATAATTCTCGAAATCGGCTGCGCTCGTTTCGTGGATGTCAGTGCTCTTAGCTTATCGATTAATAGTGAAAAAGACAGTTGAATATATTTGTCATTCAGTGAAGAATACAATTTTATTTTAATGTAAATATCAATAAAATAAAAAAATACATAACGGCTAATTTATTTTGTGATGACCCTTTGTCTCAATAAAACGGGCGCGATAATAATGCAGCATGTACAACATCGCATTATTTGCATGGAAAGCTTGGGAGTATTGATTGTTGTACAAACACGCTAACATCAAGTCAGGGGATTTACGCATGTTCAGTGGGAATATTGCATCAAATCTTTAAATAGTCACTTATCCCGAAATTCATTGAAACTTAAGAAAAAAATGTCAACGTTTGTGTTTTGAAATTCTGAGCACTGTTATCGTCAATATTTACCAGAATTTGCTTTTAAAATGGAATAAACTGGATTATCAGGTAATGAATAGAAACTGGAAAAGTAGTAAGTATGCAGTAATAGAGTCGGAATAATACGGATGTATTGGGTAATCGTTCGAGTCGGAATTTTTCTATCTATGCGGGAAAAGTTTAAAACAATAAAAAAAACACAATTAAACATAAATGATAGATAGTTTAGGTTAAGAAAAAGGTTCTGATTGACAATTACTATGAATAATTAAATATAGATATTTTTTTTTAAAGCAGGGCGAGAAGATTAAAGTGAAGGGCGAGTGGATTGTCAGGCTCACTCGCCCTGCAGGGCGAGTGGCTCTGGAACAATTCTTTGAGGCCTGTCGCTATATGTATACATGTCCCGGAAAATCGGCAAAAGTCCATTTAAATTGAGTTCAATGTCCCGGAATTGGTCTGAAAATTAATGGCATGTATGGTAAAATGACAATTTGTGAGAAAATAGCCTTTGAATAAAAAAAGAATGTACGCATTGTATTATTTTTTTTAAATTTATTTATCAACCATTCCAAGTACTTTTTGAGTTATTGCAGTATAAAGACTTTCCGAACAGACAGACATCAGGGAGGAAAGAGAAAAAATATTTTAAAACAGCCTTAAACTGTTCATATTCGCCACTTTCAGTCATTTTCCGGAATATGTCATACCAGGGAGGTATAATAGAGGGATCCGTAACTCCATGCATAAATCCAATAACGGCGAAAATATGCTGTCGTGGCTGATAATCCAGTCAGAAAAGCCGATAATTATTGATTTTATCGACAACGCTTAATAGCTTAACGGTGTTAACCGAGATGATATTTGACCTTGGTAATTTAAATCCCGATTGTCACGTCATTTATTTTTCAAAATTTAAAATGTTACCCATTTTAGAAAGCTGAAATGTTGCTCTTTCTAAATATCTAATTTATATGTCAATTCATAACATATTAAAAAAGATATAACGAGTTTAACACAAAGTAATTACTTTTTGTCTTCCAACTGCGGCTTAGTTTCGGGTAAAAATATTGACACCTTCACTGTAAAATTCATATTGCTTTGTCATTCTTAGTCAGAAATTTGACAAGTAACATTCATTCGAAAGCTTATAGATTGACGTTTTTTCTGTGTTATTTTTAATTGATTATTTGAACTATTCAAATTATTGCGACGAGTTCAAATCAAAACTTTTACTTGCATCCGCGGTCGATTTAAGCGGCTGCGAGACGCGATCTTCAATGTTAGATCACCAAAATATTATCATTTTTAATAAAATATTTACGAAGTAACCATCGTTCAAAAGCTTGGAAATTGATTGTTTATATTAAGTAATTTAATTAGAAGGCAAATAAAAAATAATTCGGAAATCGTGATACTTATTTTTTTATTTTCTTAAGATGAAAAGCAGGAAAAAATAACTTAGATGATCAGGTCTATTTGTATACTTAAATCGTAGTTTACTCGTGCATTTTTTATTGTCCTAGTTCCAGGACTTATATAAAATTCAATTTTGACAAGTTTTGTGTGTGAATAGTTACAGGACGTTACGTCATCCAGCACGAAAGAAGCGGTCCTTTGATGTCGGGTAGAGCACAGCTGTGTGGCATGTCTGGTGTTATTTTAAGCACGCTTAGGAATTTTGGCAGGACCTTGACATGTGCTTTATGACTGGGACATGTTTGCATAGATTATCAAATGTGTTATAAGCATTCATGGTTAAAATGAGATCACGAACGTGTATGTGTTCTTACGAAGAAATAATAAAACCTATACAAAAAAGGATAAAAGTTGCGTTTTGGGATAACCGAATCTGGCTGGTCAGGTTGGTATGTGTTTCTTAAGTTACTGGAACATATTCGCAAATAAAGGGCGATTACATTTATTTGTGACTAATTGTCACCATTGATAACTATCTCAATGATTTTGGGACAAGCAAGCGACTGTTCATATCGGAAATCGCGCTACTTATTTCTTTGTGTTCTCAACCGCGTAAGATACTGCATCTGTAATTTCTGCCATTTTCCCCCAAATTCCAACTTAAATAGCATTAAAATCAATAGGTAGAAACACACATTTTTTTTTTGCAAACAATTCAGTTACATGAGTTTAGTTAATTTGCAGCTTCCATTTATATTTTAAAAATGTTTAAATACACTTGATGCTTCATCTAAAATATACTATTAACTCGTTGTTACTCCTACAATTCTGCCATTTTCCCCCAATTTCCAACTTAAACAGCATTAAAATCACTGGGTAGAAACACACATTTTTTTTTGAAAACTATTCAGTAACGTGAGTTAAGTTAATTTGCAGCTTCCATTTATATTTTAAAGATATTTAGATACACTTGATGCTTTGTCCAAATTGGTACATGTGGGCGTGTTTAACATACATTTTAGCCATGTTATCTATCCTCTATCGAAGGCAAATATTTTCGCGCATGCGTGAGAACTGCACGACAGCATATTCGGCTTAATATCGAGTTGCAGATCCCTCTATTATACATCCCTGGTCATACACGCACTTAAGTTGATTTTAAGATCAAATTTTTTATGCGTGTGTGAAAAGCACCGAATCCATGACCAGAAAATCAAGCGCTGTGATGACATTGATTTGGATGTTAAGGCTCAGCTGTATTGCGATTAAGCTGTCTGGGGGCAAGGCCTGATAAATACACATTGAATTCATCATATTGAATGATATTGTGCAGTGTTTATGTATGATTTGTATCCGAACTCGAACGTTGATTAATTAAAATCATGAAATACACCATTGTTTGAGCTCACAAGTTAATGAAATGGACGATTTAGGTTGTAAAGGAATACAATTGTTTAAAAAGAATGTATGAAAAAATCAATATTTGCCTAAATCAAATAAAATCATACCGAATCTTCCCAATTTTGTCTATTATACGTGTTTGATGCTTTGGACGACGCCATTTTCTTTGAAGCTTGTAAATTGAAACGAATTTATTAAAACGTCTTTATTTAATATGACGACACACTTCTCAGGAACCATAACACATTATGTTTTTATACATTTTATTTAAAATGGAATTTGTTCAATAACAGTTAGATTTGCTTATTTATAAATAATTATATCTTTTAAATAAAAGCATACATATTTTAACCAAAATATTTCCGTTTAATATCAATTCGGATATTTAAACGGAACACCACAAATTGCATAATTTACTTTTAAGGTTTGTTACTTTGAAGGTTGGATGCCACTATATTATAGGGCCAATTTTACTTTTAAAGCATTTTTCTTGGAATTTCCTACAGATTTAATTTGTGCAAGTCTGGTATCATTTTAAAGATAATTTACCTGGATGCGAAGACATTAACGCCCCTATTCACTGGAAAGGGTACATCTGATTTCGCTAACTCAGTCTTGGCGCCGTACAAAGCAAAACACGGCGATCTAATTGAAGAAGTACAAAGGGGCTCGAGCCACACAAAAAATTCAGGGCTTAGTAAACTGCCATATCCAGATAGACTACATAAGCTTAAATTCCCAACTCTAGTCCAAGGAGTGCACGATCCGGATGTTCGCCAATTTATAGCGATGTGGAGCAAAGAAGTAGACAAATTCGGTTCCAGGGGAAACAGGCTTAATATATATCCACACAGAGCATATACAAATATAAGAAAACAGTGCTTAAGAGAATGCGAAAACACTTAACACTTTTACAAATAGACTAGGTGATCATTGGGAAACATACGACATTAAGTACATTTTTTACAGAGCCGAAATAGTTATTAATTTAACCGGACGTGACGAAAGAATGTTTAAAATATGCGAGTCTGACGTAGAGGATCCAATGGAACCTGCGTTGGCAAACAACAATAAGAAACACTAAGTAAGTACGTAAGTAAGTAAGTACTCACCATCACCGCAACATGTACGGCAGTCTTCAAAACGACGAGGCCTTGACTCGGATCTGGATCAATATCAGNGGAGGGCATGCGTCTACGGGAGCTTACTGCGTTTTAGTGAAGTTATTTGGAACTGACTTACAAAATGGCATCGTTTTCATGTTTTGTTTTTGTTGTTGTTAAGGAATGTAGTGTATTTTCACTCGGTAAGCCACATATATTTATATCTATTTTAAAATGACTACGCCCTTTCGGCTTTACGGTGTTTTGTTCCAAGATTGCAGACGTCGGAATGAAAAAGTTATTGAAGGAAAACCGCCCACAAATGTGTTGTTTTACTAACGTGACCTTCGAAAAATTGTATGTACGAATATAATTTTCTCATAACAGAACATAACAGAACAGACAGTTTATTCAGACTTATACATACGTACATCGTATTTAATGCATGCAATTATAAATAAAGCACTGTCGCGTGTCAAGATATAATAATTGTAACCAAAACAATGATACAATATTAAATATTTGTATATACATTCAATTCGTAAATTCAATGCATTTTCAAAACAGAATATGAACAGAGAACAACACGATTTTGCAACGAAGTAACATACTAATTTTAAAGGCAGTAAGGTCACACATGCATAATATACGGTAGTGTCCTTTTGAATCAATATACGGATGGTTTCACTTAATATATTGAAAAATGCACATAATATAATGGCCAATATACTTTGTATACGATTACATGGGCATGATATAATGTCTTGTTGAATCTATATAAAGATGAGCTTGCTTAATATATGCATAAATGCACCTCATATAATGGTAGATGTACTTAATAGTTTGACAAAGGGACTAAATCTATTGCTATTTGGAAACAGAAATGTTCATTGTGTACGCATTAGACAGTCAATGCTTTCCATACATACGCCTCGATTAAATTGTACATACCGCGTACGTCGTTCACGAATCGTGTTTACCTTTTCGTTTTTGTAATATATATGCACGGTCCAATTTATCTAGTTATAGTACAGTTTTCCTCACTATAACATGTTTTGTGGGTTGTAATATTTACTATTATACATATTTTGTGAGCACAAACAATCTTCCAGACTCATTACGTGTGATTGTGGAACTGTAGTTCGGACGGCAAATCATGCTGCCGATATTAAGTAGAATTCCAAGTCCCTCTGGCATGTCAAGAATAAAAGGTTTTGTCTGCTGTCGATATCGAAATAAGTAAATTGCATTTACAATTACTATTTATCTTTTCTTCTCGAAAATGCCAAGCGTTAATGCAAATTATGTAAAATGCTATAAGTAATTTACCCTGATAGTATTTTGACAAATTCGCGTGAGATGGAATTCTTGTTTCATTTTGGCTTCCGCGAGTTTAACGGTCAGTAACATGACGCGCAATTTCTCTTAAAGGTCTCGTAAAGTAAAGTCCTCTTGCGTTCGTACAAGTTGGTTATAGTTGGGCAGACACTTGAACCATCTTGCTTTCAATTTAAGCATTAAATAGTCGGGGACCAGGTACAGTCCAGTTATACCGGGAACGCCAGCAAACAAATCTTTCACAAGATAGGGTATAATTTGGTTCGGGTTTGATATTTGTTGCGACGCAATAGGATCGCAGCCTTTCTGCGTAAAGTATGCATATGCCACTAGACCTTCGCACATGCAGAGAATATTCAATATCACAAAACCTGGAATCGACATGGCCGCTACCTTTTTTGCATCCCCTATAGAGCGTGTGGAGTTGAGACGCTGTACCAAGGGAGGCGCTAAGGACTTGCCAGCGCATATCCATCCGTAGCCTATTACAAGCGTCCACAATGTGTGCCGTTTGTACGGGTTAGGATCGAAGTCAAATATCTGTAAACTACCCGTAGGTCGGTTGATCTCAATCACTTAAGATACGCCTAGAACGCAAATACAGCCGTATATGAGTATGGCAAATATCATACCTATCATGATCACGCCTTGGACTACGTCGGTTACCACGACCGCTTTAATTCCGCCTAGTGACGTGTACACGACCGCTATCGACGTCAACACTACGACGTATATCCACGCGGATACGCCAGTCACCCCCTCCATACACGTTCCGGCGCCGAAAGTGACAATACCCGCGTATAGAATAGTTTCGACGTTATCCAACCACATGGCCATTTGTCGGACTCTCTTGGACTCGTGGCGCATCTGCAGGTACTCGTAGACGCTTGTGATTCGTAGAGGATACAACAATGGGATCGTTATGAAGAACATCATAAGGTGTCCGACAATCAGCCCTTTGTTGTACATCCAGTAATATGAGCCGTACACGTAGATTTTGCTCGGGTACCCAAGGTAGAATATGGAGGATTGAAATGTCACCACTAACGAAACCGCGACCGGAACTGGGTGCAACTTGCCGCCTCCCCGGTGGTACCGGAAGGACGAGGACTCATGACGGCTCTCCTTTACTACGTATACAATACCAACAACAACCAGGGACGCCAATATACTGCCACACAGAACAGCGACATCCACGGGACTCAAATAGTTATCCATACTACTTTGAAGACCTCGTTTGGCATATAGTCGTTACGTTGTGGAATGATATTCATAAGTACAGTACTTAAACATATGCTCAGACTCTGAAAACGAATGGAGTTAGGCCAAACACATTTGATTCTTTGTTTAGCGTCCACTAGAATTTTTGAAACCTGCCAGCTAGGCAGGACAAACTTATCGTTTTTTTTTCTCTCACTACTTTTTCATGGCAGTGGAACAGTGTACAAATGTATAACAACCAATATCTATATATCATCATATTAGTATAAATTACTTTAGTATGTATTCAGTATTAATTTATTATATACTTTTTTGACATGACAATTGAAAGTCTTCGTGTGTAAAAAAAAAACACCAGCGATATCTAGGATAAATCTTAACCATTCATCATAAGTGTGGGTATTTAGAAACCATAATATCGTAGAATATTTTAGAAATACAATGACTAGAAACGCATTTGAAAGTTAATCCTAAAACGGCAATGCAACAAATTACTATTAAAGAAAAAACTAATCTATGAAGTGCTTAACACTTACAAGAACTAGATTCTAACATCAATTTTGGGAGTGTTCATTCCTTAAACCGCATTCAATAATAAAAGCAGAGAATAAGATTTATTTTTTTGCTGTATGTGATTGACAAAGAATATGCCAAGGTGACAATTTCAGCTGACATTATGATCTATGGAAGCCGTCAGAGAATGAACACAATCACAAATATGTGTTTTATCGAAACTCATGACCGTTGTTGGCATGTTGGTATTTTGAGGCATTGTTTACCGGTATACGCTTTAGAACTTGATTTTCCACATTGTCAATACATTTGTTTTTGTTTCGGTCAGGCATCCGATAACCTACGATTCTGAAGTCAATTTAAGCATAATTCTATACTTGCCGATAATGCTTTTTTAGCCCAAATATAGATCATTAATATAAAATATTAGTCCATAAGATGATATGCGCCAGGTTTTGGTCAGTTTTTTTTATCAATTTCAAGAAGACACTGAGTTCGGTTATTACAAACCAATACTTACGTATTTTTTCCATTTTATCAGTCGTTTGATTGAGACGTCCTTTGTCTACACATGCTATGCAAAAAAACACACTGTATACGGACCTTTCAAGCAGTATATGTCACATTACAAAGAGCGATATTATATGACTATTTAACCAATGCAAGTATTTTAGGATTTTTAAACAAATATTTTAACTGAATGTTTTGCCTTGTTCCTCAGTATCTCTCGAAATAACACAGCTTTTGTTCGATTTAACATCATATTAATTTCAAAAATACTCATATCATCAATGGCGACAGGTCGATGTACGTATATTTTCAATATAATGGTGATATGGAAACAAAACATTGTGTTTTTTTTATTATTTTAAAATCCATTCGAATACCGATTAGTACCATGAATGTTCACAACAATGATTGGAGAGTGTAGCAGAGTACATGACACTTATTGAATTTTAGTTCACAAACAGAAATAATAATTATTTTCTGGTATTTTGTTTACCTACCTTTATGAATAATTTTGTCAAAAACTGGCCAATGTTTTTTTGTAAATTTTAACGAGATCTTATGACTGTACAGCTAATCAGAAGTGTTGATGTTTTGTTAAAAACACCTTTTCATTGCACATGTGATCAACACATTGGTCAAAACATTAAGAAATCAATGGCGGCAGTGTTAACAATTTACCCTTTTCACTCTGAGTTATAGACATTGTTAACAATAAGATTATATTCAGCTCTTAAGTATTGATATAAACACAATCACATAAGCTTTCAATACAAACATATCGCGAGTGATTGATTTAAACATATGCTGTTATTTTAGAACTGTTTTATGAACAAGCCATTGTAATCATTTGTGCCTTAGCCATAGTTATAATGTGTGTGGAAAGAGTACTCCTTCATAGTTCTGTGTTCTTTTTGTTTTCTTTGAATAAAAATTTGCTGTTATATTGTTCCTCAATCCTTATGAAGAGCACTGATTCGGTGTCATATGGGAAGAAAACATGGAATATACTGTACTTGTAGTTATAAAATCAAGAAATACAGCTGAAACAATGTGTATAGCAGTTGGTATGGGTCAAACAATTGTATATTTAATTCCGCTTACAGCTGAAACAATGTGTATAGCAGTTGGTATGGGTCAAACAATTGTATATTTAATTCCGCTTACAATATTTTTTGCAATTTTTATTAAACAATTATTTTGCCAGTTTTAACCCTTTAGTTCAGAATTATTTCAGATATTTAATTTGGCTTTGAAAGAAAAATGTGTAGACAAACGAAAATTTCTTGAGCAAAGGTTTCTTATTTGCAGACATTGACTGATTTTTGCAGTCGGCCAGTCAGTAAACAGCTTTTGTTTCAGTTTTGTTAGCAGTGATCCATATTTGTTAAGTTGCTGGTGTGCCAGAAATATGTTACTTCATGTTTATAAGCAAGCTTGTTGAACAATTTCATGAATATTTAAAGCAACAGAATCCATCGAGGTAATGCTGCTCATTAATATATGCCATTTATTGTATACTGATTGCCGTTATCTGTTGAGCAGATGTGACAGTATCTCAGCAAAATATCTGTGAAAATTATTAATGCAACTAGTGTCCGTTTTAATGTCATGCTGATGTCATTACCTTAACAATACTCAGAAATCCTTAACATATACATGCAAATTGATGCCCAAGCTGTTGATAATGTATATTGTAGCTTGCCACATAAGGCCAGCCAGCCCATACCAGTCCCAGTCGGTCACTCCTAAACAAGTAGATATTAAGGGTATACTGTGTATTATAGACCCATAGTAGTATAGACACCCAGCCAAACCCAATCAGATCTGTGTTCTACGAACTGCTTCCAGAGATACTGTCTAAACCGTACCCCAGACATTACTACGAAACTACGAAGAACTCCAAAAGTACATTTTAATGTCCAATTTTGCAGGTTATTGGAAAAATAATGGACATAAGTGTTATGCAAAATTTACACTAAAAGTAGGATGTTTAACGAAAACACGTATTTAACACCACATGCTGTTAAACATTTATATTGATGTACACACATACACTTTATTAAAGATGGGTAGGTATAACGTTTCAAACCCTTTAAAGCCACATTAACGCTCAAAATCAACGAATATTTCGTAAAATAATTCGTAAAATAATAACATAGATTTAACGAGATGTTATTATAACATATCTAACGTTGAAATTTTGGCTTTTTCTATAAGAAAAAACTAATTTTGTATGGATAAACTTTATTTTACGAGATAATTTACGAAACATTCGTTGATTTTGAGTATTAATGGGGCTTTAAGATAGTATTTAATGAGCTGTTTGTCATTTGAAAGTCAGGTCCCAAAATGTGCTTAAAAGAAAACCAGTTCCAGAAAAAGGGTGAACCAAAATGTTTTTGCAATACATTCATAATTAGAGATATAACCATGTCGTAAAATACAATAATCGTTACTATTTTTTATATTTACTATACACATGCTGTTTTGAGTATGTGTTTCGATAATATAGAAACTATTTTAGAGAATATTGACATAAATATGAACAAATTAATTTGAAAAAGCCGTCCACGACCAATTAAGCGTTAGTATTCCCGGGTAAGTTTTATTATTTTTCCTTACCCGGGGTACATTATAGTATACTTAAGAGTACCCGGGATACTTTTTTAGAAGTACCCGAGCCGACAATGACCAATCGAGCATTGGCGCCAATGTGTCGTATCAACGCATTTGTACAAAAAAGTATGCATTTCCCAACAATGTACATGTATTTTGTACATGACTCTGTTTTCGAATTTACATACACTAAATATGTGCAACGAAATAAAACTATAATTTTGTTGATGTTCTGATACTTCTTCAGATTTGTTATTATACTTTTTTAATCATCAATAATATATAACTGTTCCCATCAGGATTTACAGAATAATTTAAAAAAAATCGATGGGATATATATTCCCTTAAACAAATCTGCAAACAAATAAACAATATTGTGAATGTTGGTCTAGTTGAAAGTTTAGTGGTTTGTAGCCAAATGAATTTCCAGATTTTGAAGTCGTGTCGTGCCTAGTGTAGACGACAGAAAATGAAAACAGAAAATGCGTAAATAAACAAATATAGATATGTTAAAGCCATTAGCGAATATCAATAATTTTTAAATATAAGCATGTATAGTAAGGGTATTTGATACAATTTTATTGTAGCGTTAACCATACACGCCATTGTAGGCTGTTATTTTATACCAAGATAACTTTGTATGATTGATTGTCAACAAAAGAAAATCGTTTCATTTGTGTTATTAATGTCTTCATCTAAGTCATAGTTTAAAAACGTTCAGCCCGCCATGTGGAAAACCATTCAGTGTATTTTTCAAAGTGTGTAATTCAATTAGCAACCAAGTCCATGGCGTAGGTTCATTTATAATTAAATCAGTTGAATGACTGATATTGATCTAATAGGTGTGATTTAAAATTACAGTATGGCTTGTTGTTGTTGAGTGTAGGTCCTTTTTTAGTCTTGGTTATAGAGATAGCCCGATAAAACATTCGCACATAATGCAGTTCGTTCCAGTAAAAAGAAAAACCTTTTATCAATACCTATTATCAAGAAATAATGTAAGCAATACCACGGAGTGTATATTGATAGGAGATGAATCGAGTATTTGACCCTTACTGTAGTAAATTCAATCTTATGCAAACACTATTCATCCGATTTTATTGGTTTATACGTTATCTTGTTGCTTATTAATTCCTCTTTCAAAAAAATATAACTTTTAGTATATTCCCGTTGTTATTAATGGATTTATTGCGAGTAAAACACAAGAAATACACATTTTATGTTTTACCAATGCGCGTTTTACCGTGTCGTTGCTATCGATCTTTTACAATTAGCGTACAGCGAAGCACCGAGGTTATACATTTTGATGTACCCACTCACGTCTTTTATTAAATTATAGTTTCATTTCTCGGTCGATTTTGACAAATTATATATCATTAGAAAGCTTACGTTACGTAGGAAACAGATATATAAATATTAGGGATGGGATTCGAATACTAAAATGATATTCGAATATTCGTTTGCCCTTATTCGAATATATTCGAATATTCGATTTTAGACATAAGATGAAAATGTCCGAACTTACGCCCGTCCGGAGTAAAGTACTGTTCCTCATTGCCGCACATACCACTTTTAATCGTTTTGTATATGCATCTTTGTAAAAGGAGATGGAGTTATCATTTTTTGAGATCGATACATGATTATGTTTCTCTTTATATTCGCTTAATAAATTTTATTTTCATAACATTTATTTATTTCACATGTTGCCGGTAAACATATTACCGTAATTCTGATTTATTTCAATATCATTTTGGGTTACGTCCCTTAGATAATATTTGTTCTTTTGTTTTCGCATTTTTTTAGTACGGACTCCAGAACCACGAGGATGTCAAAACTTTGATAGAACTTTGCTAATATATCAATTATATTCCTCATTTATACTTTAAAATAAATACAAACAAAAACCTTAGTGCACAAGTTGTTTTTTATTTACACAAAGAAAACGTAGCAACAACATACTGGTAGAACATTCAGACAACATGCGTATATGAAC
>VMBQ01006150.1:0-28365 GCA_007657795.1 Dreissena rostriformis | reverse complement strand
AGTGTATGGTAGTGTACGGAACAACATGATTAAAAACAGCATTCTCATTTGACCACAACGGGGTTAAATAATCTTTCCGAAAAATACAAATAATACAGAGTTATAATTTAGAATTCTATATATTTATAACTCTGATAACTTATAAAGATATTTCAATATACATGCATAGACAGTTGACCGTGATTTTCAAGAATCTTTAAATAATTTTAATTAATTGATAATTTATGGTAAATAACCTTTCATATAATTTTACATAATTACCTTTTTGATAATAAACAACAAACGATGAATGTTTTGACACCCATTATATTTGAAGTATGCAAAGCCGAAAAATATCAAGAGGGTCCGCTATATACGCTGTTTCATCATAAAATTAACACCCTTTCTGTGTTATAATCAAGAGCTGAAATCGTTAATTTATTAAGCTTCATTAATACTTAGCTTTATTGATATGTCTCTAGAACAAAATATTTCAATATATTCCATAAAAAAATATAATAATCGTGGCAAAGGAATTTCAATGGCCGGTATCTTAACAAAAGCATAATCGCCAAGACCTTAGCATCAGTTCGGTTTGTTAGGACCGCGCGCTACTTTCTTCCGCCTTCATTCCTTACTTGCTTTCATTTTTAAACCATTTTTTTTTTCTATCATATACAGAATTCTATTCTCCTAAGCAAGATGTTATTTTTAAAACTGAACTCCAAATATAAACACTACAAATCGTTATAAAGTACGAACATGTCAACCGTAAATCTACATTCTAAAACTCCAAAACGGTATGATATTTGCAGAAGTTAAAGTTATAACTCGCCAGGCTGCCGAAATCAGAAGAAAAACTTAATATATATTTATATATCTGAAAACTACGTTACGTAAGCTTTCTAATGATATATAATTCGTCAAAATCGGCCTAGAAATGAAACTATAATTTAACAAAAGACGTGAGTGGGTACATCAAATGTATAACCTCGGCGCTTCGATAAAAGATCGATAGCAACGACACGGTTACGTGACTTAGACACGACAAGATATTTGCTGTAACGGTCTTGTTTCTTATCCGTGTAATCTAGAGTCCGTGGCAATACTTAAAAGGAAGGAACAAACTCACCACAGCTCAGTCAAAAAATAACATTAAAGCAGTGCCCCAGATAATTTTTGGGGAAATAGGGTTTTCACACATTGATTTTGGAAAAAAGGGTGATTTCATTTCGGAAATAGGGTGAACTAAATTATTAAAATGCATAACTCATAATCATTTCTGCTTTACTTCTGTCATAGCTGCACACTCATATTGATTCCATGAAATTGTAAACTGTCTTAATTAAAATGTAAATGATGAAATTATAATTTTACAAACTGATATTAACTGCTACACATCATATTCTATTTTTTTGCGTTTTTAAACATTTTAATTGGGTGAAACACGCAGATAGGCAGCTTATCTGGGGCACTGTTAAAGTTAATAAGATTTTAGAATTCAACAAAAGCGTTGGCCACATAAAAAACAAAGATGTACACCCGCCCAGAGGAAAACCGGCTGCTTTTATATTATTTTTTTGTGGATTGCGCCAATAAGACCGTCACACACAAACTTACTTTCTTCCATTCTTAATCTTAAAATAGAATTTGATTGGGTCGGTCATTGAACCATCACCCAAGCAACACACTTGCATTGCAGACTGACCAGTTCTTCTTTTTTTTTAAATCCGAACACTCATGGCACCATACCACAATTACTCATGGAACCTCTTGACATCTTACAGACTATCACGAATACTAAAATATAGGCTATATCTTTATCTCTTATATTTTTTTCTCAGCTGTTTTATTAGCACTATTAGTTGTAGCAACCACCGCCCTTCGATTTTGCTCAGGTCTGTACATTTGTCCCTTTTCAGGACAATCCAATCTGTGAGAGAACAATACCTCCATATACCAGTAAAAAAAAATTTGATTATGTTGTGGATATTAATATCTGGCCTCAAAACATTGGGATCAGGTTTTTGAGAAACTGAAAAATAAAGGTTTTCAAAATGTTTTTGAATAATTTTTCAGGATGATCTAAAGGCCACATCATTATGACTCGGAAAGGTGTTGTAAGTCTGCGCCTAAACCAGGACCAAGGTATATATATGCATATATGTATATATATATATTAACTGTTTATATCGCTCTAGCTAAAGGAACTTCATCATATAGGTTTTATAGTGCTGACTAGCCCTGTTTGTCAGTCAAGTGAGAAAAAAGTGAGAGAAAAAAACATACTAAAAAACCTATATTATATGTTTTTAAAGCCAGTACTTATATCCCTGATTGATGTTATATATGGAAAAAAAATGATGACTTTATATTAATTTTTAGTTTAAGAGAAATACTTCTATTGAGGAAGGGAATATAGGAGTCACTCTGTTGGTCAATCTGTCCTCATAAGTTAAGGAGGGAATAACTTCCACTGTTCTCAAGCAATTTTAAATGCAAACTTGAAATATGTCATCTCCATTAAGTATAGATGTGAAAGTCACTTTTATCGAGGCGATTTTTCTCGGTCTTTATAAAGTACCAAAAAAGGCATGTAAAAGAATCATAAGATGGGTTTGTGCAATTAATTACCAAGCAATAAAAAGAGATTTATTATTCTCAAATTGATGATTTCACAACGCGATTTTTCCTCATTTTATGGGTTTTCATGCTTATTTTTCCCAATTGGCCCAGTACTGGTACGTTTCCCAAATGGAGCAAAAAAATCGCTGAATCATGCACAGTAATCCACAAACTCCTGTGCAGTGTTTTTTTTTCACCATTTTGGGAATGGGGCCGGGTCCCTTTGGATTGGGCAAAATCGCGGTGTTTGACTAAAATTTGGAAATTAGTGTTGTTGTTGATTTGGTAACAAATGCTTCAAAAGTGAGGATAAAGGTGTTTTCAATATTATATGTACCTAGCTAGGTTTAACTTATAGAGCTGGATTGGAGATGAACTAAATGTTGAAATCTAATTTACTTTTATTTATTTTTTTTAACCTACATTGGGAATTTTTAAGTCCCATTTGGGAAAAATATAATCTTTTTTCCATTTGAAATAGGGCCCGATACCGGCCCCGATTTTGAAAGAAATAAAACACTGCTGTGTTATTTGCCCTTGAACTTAGCTGACAAAGCAGAGCCAGGATATTTGTCACCATTTTACAAAGTTCTAGTCTGAATTGTTGTACTTACTGTAACATAATGGTTAAGATGGATAACCTGCAACGCAGTTTCATACACTTCAAAACGTTTAATTATAAGATAACTTTTCAGGCTGTTTTTCCTGTGCCACTGAATCTTGGTTTAGAGTTTACAATGTGGAACCATTGGCACAAAAGCTGAACCTAAGTATGTATAGATTGTCAAGAGTATGATCAATGACTGTTTTCATACCCTCCTTTTCAAATTAAAGGGGGTTATACTGTATTCACTATTGTTTTTTCTTTCTGTCTGTCTGTCTGTTTAAACAAACTCTACTACACTTTTAAACGTACTACATTCTCACTTGCAGGCATTTTGCCTTATGATATGAAGTTGTGCTTGTGCGATTTTTATAATGCTACTTATAAAAAGGCTCGCATAACAGGGCAAGATTATTCAAATTCTGAACTTCAAACAGTCTGCGTCTAATAAAATTGTAGAAATCTAGTCTGCCCATTGATCATAAGAAAATAGAAAACATTTATTCAACATATTTAATCAGTAGAAAAGATCTGTTATGGGGGAGCTTAAATTGTTACAGGTTATTATACCATTGTGTTTTTTTTATGCCCCCAAAGGTAGGCATAAAGTGATCACACTGTCCGTCTGTCTGTCCGTATGCAATTCCGTCACACTTTGCGTTTAGGTTTCGAAAAATGTGGAAAAGCACTTTGCGTTTAGGTTTACAAAATGTGGAAAAAGGGGGCATATGTCATCCTATGGTGACATCTCTTGTTTATCTTGTGATCGAACAAAGAATACAGAAAGATTTGGGAATCTACAAAGATCTTCATTTTGATTATTTAACGCCCAATTGATCAAACTTCCAAACCATCATTATATTGATACAAAGGACACTACCTTATATGATGCCTATGTGACCTTATAATATATTAAGTCAATATGTCTTCATATAATTATGATATGCATTTGTCAATATATTATGTACCTCTCACTGATCTGGACTAACATTACAGTACAACCCTGGAACTTACATTGTTTCTCATGATATCAAGTATATGCATGTGCCGTTTTTATGCCCTTACATAAACAATTACAAAAGTTATGCCCCTTTTTCAACCTAGACATTCCATAACATCATACTACATAAAGGAAAATGTGGTGATGGGGCCAATTCTTTGTCAAAATTGTGACAAATTCTTGTTTGTTTTCTTGTTGAAAAAAAAGAAGAAACCAAATAAAACAGTCTCCCTTTTCTGCAAAGAAAAATATAACTTATATGGTACACTTATTATTTGTATTGAACTTGTATATAATGATAGTACAGTGATTAAATAAGCACAAGCCAGATTATTAAATTCATATACAGTTTCTCGATCTCAGTTGAAGCAATATAAACTTAATAATTCCGGCTTTCATGGCCAAAGTGCCAGTTAAGATGACAGTACATGTAGTGAGATCACTAGCAACTGACTCACTGGGTGATATCTGGGTTGATTCAAGGCTATGGGGACACAGAGATGGTGGGCAGTGTGGCCTCAGGGGAAATGCTGTTTCGCTCCAACCTGATAGCCATGATCGGGTCAGGCAATGGCCGCAGGTTTGATGAGAAAGCAGGTAGGACATGAAGAGAATCCTTACATTGTGTTATTTGTAAAGCAATTTAATATTTGTATGCCCCCGGTAGGGTGGCATATAGCAGTTGAACTGTCTGTCAGTTTGTCTGTCAGTCTGTGCGCCCGTCTGAAAACTTTAAAATTGGCCATTACTTTTGCAATATTGAAGATAGCAACTTGATATTTGGCATGCATGTGTATCTCATGGAGCTGCACATTTTGAGTGGTGCAAGGTCAAGGTCATCCTTCAAGGTCAAACCTCAAAAAACAAAATCCAATGGAAGTAACAAGCTTTAAAGGGAGATAATTTCTATACCCGCCAAATGATAAATAGATTTTTTTTTCAAAGCGCAGTAGGGGGGATTTTGTTTCTGACAAACACATCTCTTGTTGTTTGTTGAGCTGCCGAGTAAGTGTACTTTGAATATTGATTTTTAGTATTTTATGGTTTATTTGAGGGGTAAAAATAACATGGCATTGTTCATTTTTGTCAAAGATTTAGAATTAATTCTTTAAAGTTTGACGTGAGTATTTAAAATGAACTATGAGGTTATTGTGCAATAACATTTAAAAAACATTTGGGATTATTGCAGTTATTTATGTATATATAAGAAATTATTTAAGCATTATGTTTTTGCAATTCTTCTTTAACATGAGCATTCAGATAAATCAATGTAATTCTATTTAATGCTTCATTTTCTTGTAGATTGTGAAAAATGCTTTATAGAATGCCATTGCGCAATAATTTATTCTAGGTTTGTTCAAACTTAAAAATTATGTTACAAATATGTCAAAATTTGCCACATTTAGATTTTATTTCTACAATTAAGGTATCCAAATATTTTTTGGCCATGGTAATGCAACCATAGTTACTGTATGAAAGCATTTCTACCCACTTTCCTGTTACATTCCAGTAGTGATCTGGGATGAGACTCGGAAGGAACTGGACCAGAAAATTGTCCTCGATATAACATTTCCCCAGCCTGTGATTGCAGTACGCTTAAAAAAAGACAGGTTGTGTTTGTATATAAAAAAACACTTGTTTTCATAAGAATTGTTTGCACATAATTATAGTTGTTTTAAATGTTGAGAACTTAAGAGTTGATGTTTGCTGATTGATTAAATTTTCTCATAAAATATTACACACATACTTATACAAATACAATTATTAAATTTAATGATAATTAAACTTATCAACTAAAATAAACTTAAATTAATATTTGAATCTTAAGGAATGTATATATATGTTAATCCAGATGTTTATTTAGAATCATTCTCTTTCAGACTGATTGCTGTTTTAAGAAACCAGGTACACGTGTTCACATTTCCCAACAATGTACAGAAGCTACAGACATTTGAAACGAGGGACAATCCTAAAGGTCCGATAAAACATCAGTGTTGTATGGGTTTTACACACTTATGATAATATCAAAGAATAATATATTGGAGCTGCGCTCTTGGAAATTATGCATGAGTGTAAAGTGTCATCCAAGATTAGCCTGTGCGGTCCGCACAGGCTAATCAGGGACAACACTTTCTGCCTAGAGTGGATGATTTTCATTAAGAAGGGACTTAAAAGAAAAATGCCATAAACACGGAAAGAATCGACTGTGATTGGCCTGTGCAGACTGCTTAGGCTTATCTGGGACAATACTTTACACACATACATTAAGTCTTTGTCCCAGAGCATGGCTCATTTGTTTGTAAGTTAAATTAAATTGGCTTTTTCAATTTCCTTTTTGCAGTATTTCACGTTCAACAAGTTTTATTTGTAAGATGATATCATTAAAGAATATGCTTTTTGCTTTAAAGTACAATCTAGCTTCTTTGTTTGTGTATTGTTTGAAGTTCATTTACATTTCTAGGTCTGTGTGAAGTGAGTCCATTTGGAGGTATCCTAGCCTTCCTTGGACCAGGCAAGGCTGCAGGCAGTGTACAGATTGTGGTAAGTTGCGTTCCAAGTTGGAATGTCATATCACAAGCATTGCTGTGCATTTAGTTAAGAATTCATAAATATGTGTTGTGGCAAAGAAATTACACACTGGAGGCCTTATATTTATATTATTATTCAATCTTGATGAAATTTGGTCAGAATGTTTAACTTGAAATACCTAGGCCTATTTCGAATCTGAGCAATGCTTGTCCAAAAACTAGGTCACCAGGTCAAATCTTAGAAAAACCTTGTAACCACTTGAGAGGCCACATATTTGACTCAATCTTGATGAAACTTGGTCAGAATGTTTATCTTTACAATAAGAAGGCCATGTGTCAATCTGGGGTAAGTGGGGTCAAAAACTAGATAAACCAGGTCAAATCTTAAAAATTGGTGTCCATGAACTCATATGAGCGCTTAAGGGCCAGAATATCCCACTTTTAATCAATATTTAAAAAAAAAAGTATAATAAATAGAATATATGGTTGCTGACACTTGATATCATGTGATATCAGACTCGTCATATATGGCGTGTGGAAAGGCTCGGTAAGTCAAGCCTTTTTCCTATGCCATGTCTGACTCATCTGATATGACAAGATATCAAAAGTCACCAACCCTTTACCCTCTATTAAGAAAGATTCAGGGAGAAAGGGTGCTGCTTAAAAAAGGCAAGGTAAAAAGTGGGACCTGTCTTTGATATTTTCTAATAATTTGCTTATTCCAATATATTCTTGATAATAAGATTTATAAT
Source organism: Dreissena rostriformis (assembly GCA_007657795.1). Classification (NCBI taxonomy): domain Eukaryota; kingdom Metazoa; phylum Mollusca; class Bivalvia; order Myida; family Dreissenidae; genus Dreissena; species Dreissena rostriformis. The sequence goes on along the minus strand of VMBQ01006150.1, from coordinate 20,877 downwards.
CATAGTGTATTAATTTGCAATAACGTATTTGGAAAAAAAATAAAAAATTACAAGACTTACAAGTCCATATGGGCAGCAGGGGGAAAAGCCAATAGGAGAAGACGCACCTGGGTATTTCACTCTAGACCTTCATTGTTAGTGTATACATAGGTCCAACCTACCTGTATTTCAGAACTTGGACAAGATCCAGCCTGGCCAGACGCCTGCGCCGGTGACTATTCATGCCCACAAGGGTGAGGTGGCATGCCTCGCTGTCAACCAGAATGGCACATTGCTTGCTACAGCCTCTGTCAAGGTACAGTGGCTTACAGAGGATATTTATGAAGTCTTATTTGGACTATTTATGTACATATGTCCGGAAGCTTGTTTTTTGAACTCCTCTTTTATCTTTTAGAAGATGTGTTAAAATAATTATTTCAAAATTAAAACAAAAATAAAGTGTTTTCCAATCACAATGACCACTGAACAGATTTATTGAAAAGATTTTTTTAAATCTGGGTTGATAGGGTGCCTTCCTGGAATTTGTCACTACTAAGTAGATATTTAATTTGTAAATCACATTTATTTTGTTTTATAGATATACATTTTGATTTAAATGCCTCACTGGTGTTTTGATAGTGTTATTCAGAATAAAAAGTAAATTTAGCTCTTAAGTGGCTGAACGTACCGGAAAAGAAGATACAGTTGTGGTTTTTTGTCCTCTTATTTATGAACTATTCTTGAATACCAAATAAATTATGCTTATCTTAATGGGCAAACGTATAAGCAATACAAAAGACATCGTTCATGAAAATAGAATATATAACAAATGCTTGATCCAATGGCTATAATATGCAAATCATTATTCCACTGTTGTATTTTGTGTTTGAATTGATATCATGAAATTAAACAAATGGAATCACTGTGTATTAATGTTTTTCACCATGGTTTCAGGGCACCCTTATTCGAGTGTATGACACCAATAAGAGAACTATGCAACTGGAGCTAAGAAGGGGGGCTGATCCTGCAAAACTCTACTGGTTCGTGCATTAATCTATCATAGTTTTATTATAATATACACAGTGTAAAATATGCATGTCTGTCTTTTTGCAAACACATGATTAATCATGACTATTCAAAAGCTGCATTATCATAAAAAAAAATTATACAATAAGTGAGAAAGTGGTTAATGAGCATAAATAGTGTCGTGTTCTGAGAAAACTGGACATAATGCATGTGCGTTAAGTGTCGTCCTAGATTAGCCTGTGCAGTCCGCACAGGCTTATCAGGGATGACACTTTCCGCCTATACTGGATTTTTGCGTAGAAGAGACCTCATTTAAACGAAAAATTCAATAAAAGCGGAAATTGTCGTCCCTGATTAGCCTGTGCGGACTGCACAGGCTAATCTGGGATGACAATTTACGCACAAGCATTATGCCCAGTTTTCTCAAAACATGACACAATATTTCATTATTTCATGTAACATTTTGTAGGGGTAATTCAGGTCAGCATGGACAGTCTGGTTACTTTGGACAGATATGTTACTAAAAGTCATATTCTTCTGTCAAAGATTTTATTTTATTTAATAAGAGTATTGTTTGGGGAAAAGACCTTTCTAAAAATAGCATGTGATGCAATTCATAGAATTATTTTTAAACTAGGGCAAACATATTCTCACAGTAATTATGGAAACCAATTCACAACGTTATAAGGGCAAACTATTCACACGGTAATGAATGCAACCTATTACCGTCGTGATTAAGGTAACATATTCACATCGTAATGAGGGCAACCTATGTGCAGTGTAATGAAGGCAACCTGTTCACACTTTTTGAGTTGTCCTTAACTTTAAATATAAGATTGTGTCTGTAGTTTCCCTACGTGACAATAGCAAAACCAGTACTATACATAGTTTTTCTACTCTGCTCGAACTTGCCCCATTTTTGTAGGCCTTGTAACTGACATAGTAGAAGAAAGCTCATTAAGATATAGGGATATCCTACAAAGCTAGGGAAAATATACTGACAAAGGTGACTTTGGTACAACTGTCTGTACTTTATGGGCATACTCTGATTTACCCCATCACCTAGAACATGACATTGTTTAGATATGTTTGATGCAGTGGAGTTATTTTGGCAGGTATTCGTATACTAAAATTTAAAATTTAAGTTTGTATTTGAGGAATTTCATGTACCGGTATGAAAAAATGGTATGTTTTTACCAAAAGCTTTGTGAATATGGGCATTTTGTGATTAAAATACAACTAACAACTTGAATGGTACTTTATTTGTTTGACAGCATATCCTTCAGCTTGGACTCTGCATACCTGTGTGCCTCCAGCGATAAGGGAACTGTGCATATATTTGCTGTGAAAGAAACACAACTGAACAAGCGATCCACGTATGTAATGGGAGAATGTTTTTTTATTCTGGGGATGAAAAATAAAGTTATGTGTTATGGGTCAGATATGTATCTAAGTATAATTCTCTGTGTATTTAGCCAAATATTAAAGATATGAGATGCTCACCCTTTACAGTTATTTAAAACTGTTTTTATTATTTAAGGTCATGGAGAGAATAGTTTCATTATTAGAACGTTCAAATCTATTGCACAATACAATGTTTTTTGGTATTTTACAAAGAAAAGTTTTGCCTACATTCAGTTTTTCTCATCTATCATGTTTATTTTAAAGATTTGTCATACTGGTTTTCCAAATTCCAAATTCTCCAACTGTTCAGAACACTAGTACTGACCGCAAGGGATTTTACATACTAATTAAACCTCCTTCTGGGAAAACAGGGCTAAATGCATATGCGTAAAGTGTCGTCCCAGTTTAGCCTGTGCAGTCCACACAGGCTAATCAGGGACAATATTTCCCTTTGTAGGAAGTCTCTTCGAAGCAAAAATCCAGGTTAGGGGGAAAGTGTCGTCCCTGATTAGCCTGTGCCGACTGCACATGTATTAAGCCCAGTTTTCCGATTACAAGCAGCTCGATTGTTTTCACTCGTTTTCAGGTTCAAGAGGATGGGCTTTCTAGGTCAGTATGTGGAGTCTCAGTGGGGCCTGGCCAACTTCACCGTGCCTGCAGAGTGTGCCTGTGTGTGTGCCTTTGGACCCAACCAGTCTGTGATAGGTAAACCTTTGGTCATTTATTCTTGGCTGGTTGCACTTCTGTGTTGGTTGTTACTTGAAACCTTTGTACAGTAGAAAAAGCCCAGTATAACAGTTGCTCAATAAATCATTTAATGAAAACCAGCATCTTTTTACTGTAATATTGCAGCTTTAAGTAAATACTCTTGTATCATCTGCATTCAATTTTGTATCAAAAGGATTTCCAAAAAACATTGTTAGGTTTAAGCACGTAGCTTGAAAACAATAACATATTTATCTTCTGACCAATTTTCATTAAGCTTGAGTCATAAATGTGGCCTCTAGCCCAGATTATTACTCGACCCAGAAATTGTTAATACAAACCTTCTGACCAAGTTTGAACGAGATTGAGTCAAAAATATGGCTTAAAGAGTGGTTACAAGGTTTTTCTAAGATTGACATGGTGACATTGTTTTTGGATGCTCGTGTGACCCAGAATTGAACTTGGCCTAGATATTGTCAAGAAAAATATTCTGACTTATTTTCATAAAGATTGAGTTATATTTGTATCCTCAGGAGCAGTAGCAATGGTTTTCTAAGATTTGACCTGGTGACCTATGTTAAGAACCAGGGCTTTTTTTCCTTCTTTATTAGTGGCCGTGGAAGGACATTTCACAATTTTGAAAAGGACATTTCACAAACCTAACATGGCGTGAATTTTTACAAAATGGGCCGTTTTTCACAATTTTAATAATTTCACGACTCGGTTTTTCATAATTTTAAGAAGTTCGCGACTCAATTTTTCACAATTTTGAAAAGTTCGCGACTCAATTTGTCACAATTTTGAAAAGATCGCAACTCATTTTTTCACAATTTTGAAAAGTTCGCGACTCATTTTTTCACAAAGAAAGGGGGCCAGGGCCGCTTCACAAAGTCAGGAAAAAAAGCCCTGAGAACAAACACTATCTTGATTTAAATTTCACCAAGATATTGTCAAGATGAACATTCTGATCAAGTTTGATCAAGATTGAGTCCTTAATGTTGCCTCTCAAATGGTAACAAAGGTTTTTATAAGATTTGAGTTAGGGTGACTGCAACTCTTAACCATGAGCACTTTGTGATGAGGTGACCTAGAAAAACTTCAACTCAATGTTGCATTCAATAAACGCTAACGCCTCCAGTGGAATCCTTGTTAGTGTTCATTGATTGGCCCATTTGAATGAGTCAATGTCAAAATGAGGTGAGGTGATATGGGTGTGTGGAGAGTGTTCATAGATAACATCCATGCTGGTATGAAACCTTTGTAGCAAAACCGTAATCATATAATGTGATAAATGTCATTGGGGTTAAGCTCATATGGACAGATGAATGGACAAACTCACAGGCCAATTGCTAAATTCCTTTCGATTCAGTAGATGCCAGGGGCATACACAACGTCTAGTCTCAAACCACTTTGTAGATTTCAAAGTAATTTCTCACAAATGTTCCTTGGTTAAACCTTTACCAGAATTCCTTTAATCAATTTAATTTGTTAACAGTCTCTGTATGTTCCTTTATGGCTACATGAAGACTTTAAAAATATTCTTGTCCAAAACCACTGGCTGGAAAATCAGTTAGCAGAAATATTCCTAGGATGACCCTTTAGCAAGCAAGTTTTCCTGAACATATTGTATTTCATTTAAATACATGGTTGCTAGGAGTCTTGTATATTTTCCTTATCTTGTTTTATTGAAAACCTCGAAAATCTTCTGTTACCAACACTTTATGATTTGAATGTAATTTCAAATAAATGTTCCTTGGATGACTTGATACAAGATTTATATCTTATTTAGTTGTGTTAACCCTTGGCATGCTGGGAAATTTGTCGTCTTCTAAAATTTCGTCTGCTGAATTTTTTAAATAAGCACTTTCTTTGTGTTTTTTCAAAGAATACTATCAGAATGGCAAACAGTTTGGATCCTGATGAGACGCCACGTTCTGTGGCGTCTCATCTGGATCCAAACTGTTTGCAAAGGCCTTCAAAATGCGGTTCCAGCACTGAAAGAGTTAGTTGTGTTAAATGGCTGTTACAGTTATGATTATGATTTGTTGTTGGCACTTAACTGTAATCATAGCATGTTATGACATACTTACCAATCATCACGGTGCCTTAATCTCAGATGAGCAACCCAGGACCATGATGACCCTCTTGTTAATAACCTACATAAGTGTAAACTAATTATCCAATTGGCTGATAACTAACTTATTTTTCAATTAATTTCAACTGTAAATCTCACTAGTTTTCAGGAAGTAATTCCTAGGAAATATTCTTTAGTTGATTGTTTATCAGGGCTAAAGATGTGACCCATTCCCATTTCAGCTGTGTGTGTAGATGGGACATTTCACAAGTATGTGTTCACGAAAGATGGAAACTGCAACAGGGAAGCGTACGACGTTTGGCTGGAAATTGGCGATGATATGGACTGATGAACTTATATTTTTTATCATCATCATCATATCAAAACTTTATCAAGTCTGATTTGTATAAAATCAGTTTTCTGCTAGCTGACAACGCTTCAGAAGGAAGGAGACATGGTTCACATGTACCAATCTTCTGTTCTAAAATGGAAATGACTGCAACATACTGGACATTCGAGGGAAACATAAGTTAATCCTAATATGTTCTAGCTCATGACAATATAAAAGAAATGACTGGACCTAGAGTATCAAAGTATTGTGGTAATCAAATGTTCAGAAACAAAGTGCTTTGGAAGCATTTGTTTATTTGCTGTGCCATCTTAATATTTATTCAGGATAACTATAGGATGCCAATCATAAGAAAACTATTTACAGAAGGGACATTTGCACATGTTTTGCTCACCACTTGTTGAAATTAAATGTTGTCTGCAAGCAGATTTGCACTTCTAAGTATGTATTAACTTCTCTGCAATTGTTGACCAATAGATTGTGGAGTACTGGCATTTTGTACATTTTCTCATTAAATCCTTATGGTGGTGAATTTGCTCGTCACCCACCCAAGAACCTTATGCATTTTGTTTGACCTTATCATGTACGAACACCTGTTAATTTGTAAATGAGCCTCACTCTGGGAAAACAGGGCTTAATGGATGTGCGTAAAGTATCAGTCAGCACAGGCTTATCAGGGACAATACGTTTTGTTTTTATGAATTTTTTCTTTTAAAGGAGGTCTCTTCTTAACAAAAATCCAGGCTACGGGGAAGTGTTTTCCCTGATTAGCCTGTAGAGGCTAATCTGGGGCGACACTTTAGGCATGTTTTCCCAGATTGTGGCTAAAACATTTTCTCAGTACATTGCCTCAAGTTTTATATTATTCAATTGTGATTTACTGTCATTAGTGTGTTGATGTATTTTGTTTTGTATTCTGTCATTAATATTTATAAAGTGTTTAAATTTTAATACAATTTGTTTGAATTCTTGAGTTATTCGATTGAAGTCAGAAGCCTTTTTATGAAATCAATTTTATCTTACCATACACGCAATGTGCATTTAATTGTCAGAGTAAATCAATAACACCAGCATAATACACTTACTGCTGTGTTGACAAATAGCCAAATTTCCACATCTATTGAGGTTTTGAATTACAAGTCGTACCTACATCTTTCATGCTTTATTTCAGCAAATTTCTGTTTCCAAATATTGTTTCAATACTTGGACATAACAATTGTATATATTCAGTAAAAAATCATTTAAAGGTAGTTCATTTATTAAAACAAAATTTTAGCAAGGTCATGGACAGAAATATACGCCCATCATAAAAAATTGACCCCATAGGATGCTATATGTTTATTATTTCTGGTTATCGAATTTGATTATAATTTATTGGAAGAAACATATCTGGAAAGTATGGTGAAGATTTGATGAAAAGTGAAGTAAGAGTTTAAACAGCGAGTTTTGTATATATTTTTTGTATAAAGTGCAATATCTTTACAATATTTGGTTGGTCATAGATGGTCTCCTTGTTTATGTCAACAAATATTTGCAGAATGAATGGTCAACATTCTATAAAAATTGTACAAGTAAAGAGGGAATTGTGAATTTCACATTTTTTTGTTTAAACACAGGGCAGTAACTGATGTGCCTGGTGTGAATTGGCTGGTTATCAAACATGGCCTCCATTTTATGTCAACAAACATTTCCAGAAAGTTTGGTGAAGATTGGATGAACACTGTATGTCTTAAAGAGGGGAAACAATTAATGTTGGTGCCTGCAAAACCGCCAACGTAGATCCCATAATACATCCTGTTAAGAGACCGGTGTATAAAAAGCCTTTTTTAGGCCTAATGTACATGTACAAGGAAATGAGAGTGCGTTTTAGTATCCAATCTGTATCTTTAATGAAGATAACATTCTCAAGTTTAACTCCACTATAAAAGCTGGTTCTGTGTATGGTTATACAGTAAATTGTTGTCTTCAAGGCATATTCTCACTATAGGGGGAATGGGACCGCGGACCTTTCCAGGGGGAATTGTAAGCAGAATACCTTGACAAAGAGGGTATAAGAATATTTGCAATTAACGCATCAATATATAATAAATCTTAATATAATTTATATTGAAAATAAATGCAGGCATCATTTTATAGCATGATGGCTGCATGTAAATAATTATTCACTCAAATTATAGTACTTGTTGTTTTTTTTTTGGGGGGGNATTTCAAAGGAAATTTGTTGTTTATATGTGTTTGCAAAATATATTTTTGTTTGGGGAATGGGTCGAATTTCAGCCCAAAAAAGGGCCAAAATATGCCCTGGTCTCAGTCTGCATTTTGGTTCACATTGATAACTGTTTCTGGAGATTTAAATAATAATTTATTTAGGATCATATATACTGTGGGACTTGGGTAAACAACATTTTCAAGAAATAATAATTTATTAATTAAAGGAAATGTGTTTTTGTCAGCAGGTTTTTTAAGCCTTCCTCAATAAATTCATCTATATTTAATACTAACCTAATATTCCCTCTACATGTTTGTTTCTTTATAAATTTGAAAATAACACACAAAAACAACTTAAGTCATTTTTTAAAATTCTTTTTTACTCTAGGTTTCACAGGTGAAAACTGGAAAAAAATCAACAACATATATTTCTCACATACAATAAAGATACAGTATAATTGCATTATGTTAACTCCAAATACAAAACAAATATATACAAATTGAGGAATGTTAATATTCCATTCTTAATTTTTTCCCTAAAATGTGTCATATATTTGGCTCATCTAATGTGAAAACAAAACATGATGGCCATCATATATAACATATATTTAAAATTTATATATTGAAAGGCATATTAGTAATAAACATCATCACATTAAAGGAGGGATGTCCAAATGATATTAACAATGTTTTTGTTTTTTTCAATTATCAAGGTGTTCATGAAGTAGAACACAAAGAATATGACCAGCGCTATGGAAAAAGTGGGCTTAACGCATTTGCGTGAAGTAATGTCCCCAATATAGCACAGGCAAATCAAGGAACGACACATTCTGCTTTTTTAGAATTTTTCACTTAAAGGAAGTCTCCTCTAAACAAAAATCCAGTCTGCAAAAAGTGTCGTCCCTTATTAGCCTCTGCGTACTGCAAAGGCTAATCTGGGACGATACTTTATGCTCATGCATTAAGCCAAGTTTTCCCACAGACGGGCTCATATACTGGTTACGTTTGCACAGGCAATAAGTTAACTTTTATTTTAAAATATGTATTCATACTCATCTTGTAGAATCATAACAAACTTGCATGAATGTTAATTTTCACATGCTTATATGTTATATTTAACGATATTTCAAGATAGTATTTCTTTAAAACCGGTTTATTCAATATCAAATAAATAACTTGTGTAGAAAAGAAGTAAAAAGGATATGTAAAATACATGTATAAAACAAGTATTTACAAAAAAGCAAGATGACAGAAAAGAATAATGTTAGGGTTAAACATCAAAAAGTTTTTAACACGATTTTGCAAAGAAATAAGTTAGCTTTTACAATTTATGTTCGCAGTTCACTAAATGCGCTGTTATTGGAAAATGATTTGTGACTCTTAATGAAAACTGTCTTCATGGTCTTAAGGTAAATGGTCTTAAATACATTTCAACATCAGACATATACATCATTTACCCTTCTGAAGGCATATGGTACTCATTCATCAGGTAATACTGGGGTTCCAATTATGTTACAGTATGTCCACAAAACCTGAATTGATTGCATGAATATTATTTTACATTAAGTTTAAGTGCATTCCCAACTTTCTCAGTAAAATCCGATCTCTGGGAAAACAGGGCTTAATGCATGTGCGTAAAGTATCGTACCGAAGTAGCCTGTGACGTCCGCAAAGGTTTATTAGAGACAACACTTTCCGCTTACATGGAATTTTCCTTTAAATATAGAGGGACTGCACAGGTTTATCTTGGATGATACTTTATGGTTTGCATTTTGCCCTGTTTTTCTTTAGAGCAGCTTAATTTAAAAGGACTCTCAATAAAAGAATACTAATCAAAGAATGTTTAATATTACAACATCACATATTACAATATCTTGATTTAACATAACTATAATACATGTGTATCACATACATTTTAAACTCGTATTACAATATAATAAAAAAAAGACAACTTAACAGGTAAAAGATTGTGATATTATAACACATGGTAATTCACATAAAAGTAACAATTTCATTTCAGTCTGCCAACATTCAAAATATAGTTTTCTTGAAATACATACAGTTTCCCCCCAAAAATTAAACTTAACCCTAGAAATTGAATTCCCCTTTCCCTTATATAACGTGGAATCATCCCACAATTAAGTTTTGACACTCTATTTTTTTCCTATAGTGGAAGGCTAGACACTATGCCTTATAAAAAAAAACAAGACTTAGTTGTAAAATTCAGCAACCTAATTAACATGACATGTCTGTTTTGCAATCTTGAAGTATTTATGTACTGAGCTTTTTTCATCCCTTCTTAGACACAATCCGCTCATAACCAATATATTTAACAAACAAATCAATATGAGCCCTTATCAACTTAGTTACAACATAACTATTGCTTTGGAACATCCAGCACAAGTTCAACATGTAACACACAAGCGGTATTATGGAAACGCTCATATTTTATTGATAACTTAGTCTGCACAATAGACATTGTTTTTGCCACTAAAAATGAAGCTCCTCCAAAATTTTGCCTTTGATATATATTTTTTTAAATAGCAAATTCGTTGAATTGATATCTCCCACAGAATAAATTGTGTTTATTGATGGTTGCAGATGGATTAACAGGGCAATAGCTGTAAAATAACATAGGGCAATTGTTTTTTATGCAATGCAATTCTACTTATTGAAATATATAATATATATACACCAATGAAGTTTCGTGTTTAAATCTTATATAGTTTCTTAAATATAGCCCTGAAGAGTTTGTGACAGAGGAACAGCATACAAAAACAACAAAGGGCAATAACTCTTATTTAAGAAAAGGTATGGTTATGGTTCTTGTGCATGCCACTTCTCCTCATTGATATCAATACACTCACGAAGTTTCATGTTAAAATTTTATATATTTTCTGAGATATAGCCCTGAAAAGTTTGTAAAAGACTGACAGACCTTTACTTAAAGAAGATGAAAATTACTTATATCAAAAGTTAAAACAACAGGTTAAATTCATTATTAAAACAAAATGTCTCCGACTATGATATTTAACAAAAGCTTTTTCTTTCTAGACAAATATTCACAATTTGCCAATATAATGCCGCTTGTCAAGTATCTCAAATAACTTGCTTAACCAATCATACATGCACTATTTTTGTCCCTTTAACCACAACACAATTCTTTGCTTTATCATCCACTACTTCAAAACAACAGGCCTGAACAAGTCAGAACATTTCTCATATGGACATAGATGATAATAAGATCATCCCAGTTGTTCTGATTCTTTTACAGCATGGGACTTTAAAATTGTACATGTACATCATGTACAATCAGTACTTGGCTCAAATATGTAAAATCTGTACATGAATGTACAGCCTACAAGGCTGATAATAAATAAATATGAGCCTCGCTTTGTCAAAAAGGGGTTAAATGCATGTGCGTAAAGTGTCGTCCCAGATTAGCCTGAACAGTCCGCGCAGGCTTATCAGGGACAAAACTTTCCACTTTTATGATATTTTTTGTTTAAAAAAATTATCTTCTTAACAAAAATCCAGTTTTTGCGGAAAGTGTCGTAACTGATTAGCCTGTGCGGACTGCACAGGCTAATCTAATATTACACTTTACGCACATGCATTGAACCCCCTTTTCTCAGCGCGCGGCCCATATGTTGGATGAGTCAACCAGTAGTAACTTTCTGTAGTCAACCATTGGTCACTATCTGTAGAGGTTCTGTAACTGATCACATGATGGTGTCTCCATGTTTTGAGCCCTCTCATATAACTTGGCATCAGCATAGTTCCGAGCCCTCCATAACATATTCTCTTCTGGAAAGGTAAAAGAAGAAATACGCATAAGTACAGTTTCTTAATTACCATAAATCAGGGTTCCCGATGTCAATTACTATTGTCGCCACTGACAAAACAATGACAAAAGTTTTCAAAGAATAAGCTACTTAATGTTGACAATTACATTTAAACAGACTGCGATTAAAAAGAAAATGATGACAACTTGTTAAAAGTGGCAAAATTTTATTTGAACCAGCAGGAATCCTGCAAATTAATACACGTTTTAAAGTATCATTTTTTATCAATGTTAGATCGCATAATTTGGAATTCTTCACGTTTTCACCCATCTGAAAGTCAATATGTTTGCCTTACACTCCACTTCAAACAAAGTTTTGTATTTCTTCCAAACTCAATAACATTTTTATATTACTATTTATATATTACACAAATAGTGCATGTAAACAGATACCGATAATTCTGTATCAATAATATAAAAATCGATGTTTTTTAAATGGGCGTCAGCTTTAGACCTCAGCGATTGAAATGAGCGCTTGCTCAGATTCTTGGTAACAAATATACAGACGTGTAACATTTCCTTGTCTCAAATAATAATATAAGAATTTGGGCTAGCCTAGTCTTACAGCTAATGTTTATTACTGTGAGCTAAAAATGTAAAGACCTAAAATAATGTTCTTACTATAACTCCTTTCCCGCCAACAATTCTGCCGTAAGTTTGATACGAATTCCTCCTCCACTTGCCGCTCTATTCTCCGCAAATCCCCAGCAAAATTTGCTGTAAAATCTTGCTTTACAAAATATGGTATGTTGAGGTTTGCAGTTTTTCGCTGAGCTGAATATTTACTGAAACAAAAAACCAAACAAATGTGTAGGTAAAAATAGGGCCCTAAAGCACTCACATGTGTTCAAGGTACAACAATTAGCGCAGATTAGAAATAGTGACCTTGTTTTTCAAGTCATGTGATCTAGTTTTAACTTGGCGTGGATATGATCCAGATGAACATTCTGACCAAGTTTCATTGCAATTAGGTCACAAATAAGGTATTGACAGTTGTAACAAGGTTTATCTTAGACCAGACCTGGTAACCTAGTTCCCACTTGACCCAGATTTGAACTTGGCTTTGATTGTGTTAAGATAAACATCCAGACCATGTTTCATCAAATTTGAATCATCAATATGGCTTCCCACTTGACCAAGATATGAACTTTGCCGATATTGTCATGATAAAATTTCTGACCACGTTTCATCAAGATTCAGTGAAACATGCGGCCTCTTCAGTGGTAACAAACTACAAGTTGACAACGAATGAAACCGGACAACTTTGTGGGGTGGTATTCTAAACTTTTTTCTTAGACAATTGTTATCTAAGAATTAAGAACTTTTTGATGATTTAATGATAATTTTCTAAACATGTGAAACATTTTAAATTTTAGTATTGATATTGTGAAGAAACTTTGAAACATCTGAAAACAACTGTTGACTTTAAAAATCGTGTAAAAGACCTCAACATAGATTCTTTTTGAAGACAAAAAACTAAGACATTTTATAAGTTTTCTTAGCTTTAGCTTAGATAATTTTTTAAGTTTTCTTAGCTTTAGCTTAGATAATTATTTATCTAAGATATATTTTTCACAGAGGATTCTAAGAATAAGAAATATTGCATAGTAATAGACACTGATTATGTGTATTCACATACAAATGTAGGTTCAGCAATTTGTGAATTGAATGTTATATGTTTTCAACAAAACAAAAAACAAAATCTAAGAAAATTCTAAACTTTTAAGAATGCTTTCTAACATTTAAAGAAACAAAAAACAGGTTTTCTTAGATTATGATACTAAGAGAAGAACTAAGAACACATTTATATTTATTGCAAATGATGCAATAATCATAGGAAATTATAAACTTTGACAATACAATGTCTTTCTGAAGTTAGAAGTCATAACTTGCACATATATTAATTAAATCCAATATCTTCAAATGAATATTCATCTCATTAATTTAATGAAAAGATAGCATGTTTCATGGTGTTAATTTTTAACCAAATTTCTCTAAGAAAGTTTTCAGATTAAAATAAATAATTTTCATATTTAAATTAAAAAGTACAGTAATAGAACATTTCTTAGCAAAAGTTCTTAGAATCAGTGCTTTCCACAGGCCATTTAAGGGTCCCTCCCCGGGGCGCTTGAATTTCGAAATCAGAGTCCGCGGGGCGCCTAAAATGTTCCAATCAGTGTCTTTTGGCTGTTACAGCAACAGTAGCCGAACTAGCTTCTTAAGATCAGAGCGATACCGACTTCGCCGAAAATTTAGAAAGCCGATTAACGATCCTGTGTATATCGCTTTACCCAACTTAAGCCCGCCTAAAGGCGGAGCGTCGTTGTATTGGAAAATCTATATTGGCCAATGAGAGCGCACGCTTTGCATGAGGGACAGATCTCGTAGGCAGACAAAACATGCAATTAAATCATGCATAATCGTGGCGTTAATGTTATTGTCACAGAAATCTTGCCCAATTTCTTACAAGACGTTGATGGCACTGGCTGTAATCCTCGTGGACATTGTGCATTTCATGCATAATTCTGTCAAAACATTTACTAAAGCGTTGTAACAAATTATCGTTGAATTCACTTTTTAGTGTTTATGTTTTGTTGAAATGTCAAATGAGCATAATTAAATTTGTAATCCGAAACCCACTCCCAAATGTTTATGTGAACACGTTTGTAATCCGTACAGAGCGTGAACGTTATGCAACATGTACCACGTTGCGTCATTTGCATAGAAAGCGTGAATGTATTGAGCGTTGTATTAAAACGCACACAACACGTCAGGGGATTTACGCATGTTTAGTGGGAATATTTCATCAAATCTATATTTATAGTAACTTATGACGAAATTCATTTGATACTTTAGAAAAATGGAAATTCGGGAGAATTTTTATCGTCAATATTTACCAGAATTTGCTTTCAAAAATGGAATACACTGGGATTATTGGGTAATGAATAGAAACTTGAAAAGTAGTAAGTACGCAGTAAGAGTCGGGTTGATACGGATGTATTGGGGAATCGTTAGAGTCGGGATTTTACAATCTCTGCGGGACAGTTTTAAAACAATTATAAATTATACATCTTATCTAATTATATGTATCTTTATAACTGGGGTTTATTTTTGGAGAGTCATTGCGCACCAAATGACGTCTTTTGACGCTGTTTTTCTTAGAATTATAACACACCACAGAACGTCAATTGAGACGTTAAATTAANAACATTTTAGCAGACGACAAATTTCCCAGCATGCAAAGGGTTAAAGTGGACAGGGATGCTGCTTACCAGACTGCGCCAGTGCGCAGTGTGCTACGCATGGCATTGCTCATAAGACCTATTTCCGCATGACCCTGCTCATAAGACCTATTTCCGCATGAGCCTGCTCATATGATTAGCTAAAAGTGATGAGGAAGATAAATACAGCTACTTAATAAACAGCTTGCCTATGAGACTTACTCTGATTTTTGAAGGCTGAATACGGGATCGGATACAAACATGCTGCTGAGAAGGGAGATAACAACCAACAGAAGTATCGGGGCCAGCTGAAGTAACAGTGTAGCACTACCCTGAAAATGACAATCATGAATGTGTCAACATATTTAGTTCTCATTAATATATACTGATATAAACAGGTGTTTAACCCTTTGAGTGCTGGAACTGGATTTTGAAGGCCTTTGCAAACAGTTTGGATCCAGATGAGACGCCACAGAACGTGGCGTCTCATCAGGATCCAAACTGTTTGCTATTCTGATAGTATTCTTTGAAAAAAAATCAAAGAAAATGCTAATTTTAGGAATTTAGCAGACAACATTTTAGCAGACGACAAATTTCCAAGCATGCAAAGGGTTAAATACTGATCTAGTATTTATAGGAACTGAACTGATATTTACAATACAGTAACTTCAATGAAATGGCTTTTAAAAAGCTTGTTCATATTTTGTTCACATGTTCCATCTTGTAAATCTGAATGATACAGACTTGAATAAGTTTGGTAGCAAAGAAATGCATATTAATTAAAAGTAAAGTACTTTTTTTTCAATCTAATTTAAAATAAGAAACAACGGTTCAAGATGCTTTATTTTATACACATAATATAGAAAATATATACCACAACATTGTAACACAATACAGGGAACTTTATAAAAGGGTAAATGAAATCACATACATGTTTTAAGATATTTCGACAATTAGCAAAACAACACATGTTTCAGGCCATGTTTCAGCTTCCTAACTAAACTGCACGAGAGTACATGCTCTATTCACCGTAAAAGGTTTACAAAAACTACATTTCTATTGAACATAAGCAGTATTTGCAACATAAAATGGTACTCAAAAGGAGAGAATCATCTGAAAATTATAAATATAAACAATTTACAAACTTCAAAGTTGACAACATGCATTTTTACTGAAAACTTGATTTTGACGTTTAGGCACTATGAATATTTTATTCAGTGTTTAAAACAGATTGTGAGTCTGCCTATATACATGTACAACTTACATCGTTAGAAGATTCTGTAGAAGCATATCGAAAATGCTGCCTTGTAGTAGAGTGCGTATGTGAATGACGTGATCTGCGCTGATAAACATTGCCTACATTAAATTAAGAAAGATTATAGAATCACGTTAAGGAAACGCACAACAAACAGGTACCATCTGCCTACATTTTTAAAATGCATTAAACTTGAAGGCAGTGGCTATGATGCAGGGTTGTCAGTAAATTTATATTATTAATATACAAAGATGTATTAATAGACTGGGTATTGAAAAACAACCTTTCAAGTTCTGATCATTTTATAGTGATGATTTCATAAACACAGTATTTTTTGGCAAAATACTATCAACTGTATATATAATTGGTTTTAGTGACAACCCAGCATGCTTTTAAATAATAAAAAGTACCAATTCATCTGAAGCTCTCTAACCCAGGAAATTCTACTTAATTATCAATTTTATCTTCTTAAAAAATAATCGTTTCACATTTAAAATGCACTTGTCGACAAATGTTATTTATTAAGCTTAAACCAATTTATTTTAGCTCGATTGCACAGAAAGCCTAATGCTTATTTGAAACGCTCTCGAGTCTGTTACCTTGAATTTAGACATAGAAACTTATACTTGGTGTCTATGGGGGAGATCTAAAGAATACTCCCACAGTCGAGATCAAACCCGTGACCTCCCGGTTGCTAGGCGGACAACATATCCATTCACAAGGCGACCGCTAATGTCATTTATTTAATCCCAACAAAACTCATACCCAATCACCTCTTGTTTACAAAGCTTCAGATCAATTTTGACGAGCATTTACTGATATAAACATATGCATGCATTTGGTTTTGTTACTTTATCAGATACGTTACCTCATCATTTGACCGTGACCTTGATGGATGATGTACATGACCTCTAAGACCTATCAAAACATGATGAAACTATTAACCCTTTCAGCGCTGGAACCGGATTTTGAAGGCCTTTGCAAACAGTTTGGATCCAGATGAGACGCCACAGAACGTGGCGTCTCATCAGAATCCAAACTGTTTGCTATTCTGATAGTATTCTTTGAAAAAAAATCGAAGAAAATGCTAATTTAAGAAATTTAGCAGACAACATTTTAGCAGACGACAAATTTCCCAGCATGCAAAGAGTTAATCATACTTCTCTTACAATGAGGATGAGTTTTTTGATATACCTGTAAATTCAAAACTTAAGTTAACAACTGAACTTTTCTTCTTAAATTAAGACAAAATGTAACTTCTTACCTCCACCTCCAAAAAACATGTTAAACAGTTCCTCAGGTGATATATCCCCTGAAAATATAAAAGGCAAATTTGGTTTTACAACAACATGAAAAAGTATATAACATTATTTGGAAAACAACTTTCTTAAACGAGATAAGAGACGTTTCTATTCAGAACAAACATCTGAAATCATCTGGTATTTGCAGATCTTGGCATTAATAACTGAGAATTGTGTATATTTAAGAACTCTGGGTTTAAAATACGTTGTTTTCTAGTTTCTTTTGAAATCATCTTACTAACTAAGTTGTATACAGCCTAGTAGCTAATGACATCAAACAGAATCAAATTCACCCAATGTTTTCACTTTGTTATGGTGCAATATATGTTCCTCTTCATGCTCTAAATGCAACTACACATTGCTGAATAATGCCACACTAATGTGCAGGTACCCGGACTTACTCTGCCGTTTACCAAATAAGCAAATAGCTTCACATCAGCAAGTTTGTCTACAGAAATGTTATTTGGCTTTAACCTTTTTACATCAAATTCCATGAAATATCTGAAATGACAAGAATTCTGACACAATATGGTCAATACAGCTACATAATTCTGAGGGAGGTTCTACCTTCAAATCCGTGTGAGTAGTTGTACTGATACTCCCCGGCACCACTAGTGCGCCTCTCTTCCTCCGGACCAAACTGGTCATACTTCTTACGCTTGTCGGAGTCGTTTAACACAGCAAACGCATTACCCACAGCTGTAATTTAATTACATAGAGTAAGAGAAAATGTTGAACAAAATGTAAAGGGACAATATAAAATAGTGTATAGCATGAATTATGATAAGATGATATTTTTGAGATTTTTACTTCAATGCATGCAACAACATTTACAGATCTTTAAATAACATTTATATCATAATTGAATGCTAACAATTACTAAACACAAGAGGTGAAAACATAATTATGTTGACATTTATGTAATTGAATACCAATACCAACAGGTGTGTTATGCATTTTATAATGTTCAAAACATTCATATGATGCTTAGCACCTTTAAAAGCCTCAGTGGCCCCCGGGGCCTTGTTCTTGTCTGGATGCATCTGTAAGGCTAGTTTCCTGTATGCTTTCTTCAGGTCTACTTCAGTGGCATCCTTTTCCACCCCCAGAATCTCATAGTAGTCCTTACATTTCTTCACTCTAAAATAGCCAGTTATTAATATTATATAGTATAAATGATATGAGCCTCGCTTTGAAAAGGGTTTTTAGCCCTTTGCATGCTGGGAAATTTGTCGTCTGCTAAAATGTCGTCTGCTAAATTTCTAAAATTAGCATTTTCTTCAATATTTTTTCAAAGAATACTATCAGAATAGCAAACAATTTGGATCCTGATGAGACGCCACGTTCTGTGGCGTCTCATCTGGATCCAAACTGTTTGCAAAGGCCTTCAAAATTCGGTTCCAGCACTGAAAGAGTAAGTGCAGTCCGCACAGGCTATCCAAGGATATAATTTACGTCAAGAATAGTCTTCCTTTAAACAAAAAATACAATATAAGCGGTAAGTGCGTCCTTGATAAGCCGGTGCGGACTGCAGATGCTTATCTGGGACAACACTTTAAGCCCATGCATTAAACCCCCTTGTCTCAGAGCGCGGCCCATATACATGCATCCTGTTGTTGATATTAGCTATTTCACTGAGCATGCCAAAATTCTAATATTATTTCTTGATGCATAGAATATTGTACAAGACAGTCTACATTAAACTAAGAATCTGAGCAAGCCCAGTAAAAAATGCAGGGCTTGCGGGCTTGTGTTAATTACGATCACTGTGTATGCACAATCATTACAATTCACAAAGGGCAAATATTTTCCTTGTTTCATGTAAGCTGTATTTGATTATGTTGCCTTAATTTATTAATGTTTTTTTTTTATTCAAAAGTCAGCAGCTTGTCTGCAAAGCAATTATGAAGCACTTTGGCAATATTGTATTTTTTCATAAATAAGCAGAGAGAGCACTATTGAGAAATCATTTGCTATCCTAGCCTGTTAATATTTAAGCATCCATAAGTTGTACGTTTTGAATTCTGCTAAAATATAAAAATGTAAGAAATAATAATTTTACCTTTTCACTAAAGCAAGTTGTTCTTCTGTGTATTCTTTTTCTTTAATTTCTCCCGCACTTTCACTTGTTTTTTCCCGTCCAAAACTACCACGTCTTTGTTTTGGGCCATTCATTTTGTCTTCTGGTTCTGTTTGTTGATTTGATCCACCTTTCTCAGCACGTTCTAGTAAATCTGAAACAAAATGATGCTGTTTGTTAATAGGTAGAAATGGATGAAAAGGAGAATAAAGGAATATTGTGTATTTGTTTCAAGTCATGAATAGTATCACATGAAGGTAGCTTTCCAAATAGTTTGCATATATATTTTCTTTCAGCTGATATATCAAGGGTTTTCTGAACTATATGCTCTGACTCCGTGAGTTTATCAGGGTTCATCTTTATTCCATAGTTGAAGCCATATATAGGCTACATCCCCTCTGAACATGTTTTTAAATTAACGCTGTTTTCCTCAAAATGAACCTTACCCTTAGAAATTTACTGGTAATTCCTCCTATCAAGTTACATCACCTGAAATGTATCCCCAAAGAAGCCTTTCACAGGCTTTTTATCCCATTGTTTGAAGGCTAGGGCCCCTTCCCCTGAGCCTTATATAAACAAGATCACCGCAGACGGTTGCCAACGCTCGGCTATGGGTGCAGTTTTGAATAATATAAAAAATGACCTTTGACCTTGAAGGATGACCTTGACCTTTCACCACTCAAAATGTGCAGCTCCATGTGATACACATGCATGCCAAATATCAAGTTGCTATCTTCAATATTGCAAAAGTTATTGCACAATGTCAAAGTTTTCGGACGCCCGGACGACGCGGACGAGCTGGCTATGACAATACCTCGGGTTTTCTTCGAAAACAGCCGAGCTAAAAAACAAGAGTCGTCACCATAGGATGACATATGCCCCCTTTTTCCACATTTTTGTAAACCTAAACGCAGTGTTTTTCAACATTTTTCGAAACCTAAACGCAAAAAGTGACAGAATTTCAGACGGACAGACAGACGGGCAGTGCGATCACTATATGCCCACCTTCGGGGGCATATAAAACTGTTGCTTATTGCATGATGTAGCGTTGCATTACTGAAGCGTATGAGTACCTTTGTGTTTTTAAATCAAGGATGAAGGAGTCCATTACTTAATCATACCAATGCCTTTGTGTTTAAATCAAGGATGAAAAGGACTAGAGCTTTTGCGCGATAATTCCTCCTCATGAGGGACCTGGGTGTTTTCCCCTGATGACCAGAGAGGGCCCTGTAGATGTAGTTGACAAAGGATCGTAAATCGGCTAAGTCGATATCGCTTTGATCAGAATAGCTAGCTGCAGTAATAGCCAAAATACACTATTCGGAAAATTTCAGGTGCCCCGCGGACTCTAATTTCCAAATTCAAGCTCCCCGGTGAGGGACCGTTAAATGGACTGTGGAAAGCATTGATTATATTTCTCAGGTTTTTCTT
>VMBQ01006149.1:40633-53677 GCA_007657795.1 Dreissena rostriformis | reverse complement strand
GAATCAAGGGAACAGTCAACAGAAAATAATGAAATGCAGTTTTAAAAGATCATCGGATCTAAATAAAGAAAAAATAAGTTTAAAAAAAATAAAAAAATAAAATAAAAAATGATAATGTTATAAATGACCACACCCTCACAATTTTGCTAAAATTGCCATAACTTCTTTATTTATGATCAGATTTGATTCATACTTTGCTAAATAGATGAGCGGTCTGCACCCGCTAGGCGTTGCTCTTGTTATTTATGATATCTCTACTGACTTCAAATGGGTTCTGTTCCTTTGAAAAAACTGGCTTTGAAAAATTGGCCACCCAGGGCGGGGCATTTTTTCTATGCTATAGTGCAATTTAAAAACAATCTTGAAGTCACACTGTTTGCCCAGTCATCATGGGACCTGATCTGAAGATTTGCTCTAATGATATCTATGCAAAGTTGTAAAATGGTTTCAGAAACATCACAATAGCTGATCTTGACAGTTAAGTTCTTTCAGGTCGCAGGTGAGTCACCTAGGGCATTTGGAGCTCTTGTTTAGAATGTTTTTATGATACAGAATATCTATCATTTTATATTTTGTAACATTTTGTTTCAAAGAAAATCTGAAAAAGGTGAGAGTTCCATGAATTGGGAAGAAATTTTTTAAGAAGGCAGCATTATAATAGTGAAGTGTATTCCAGGGGGTGACCTACTGTGGCGATTCAAAGGCATCAAGTCTGACCATGAGTAATGTCCCCTGGCATGAGGAGGTGGTGAAATTTGTGCAGGAGTTCGCCAACGAACTACCAGACTACGAAATAGCTGCCGAACATGAACACTCCAACTGCATCCTTCTCGCTCATACAAAGGTTGGTTTGAATGGCATATTTGATTGAAAATACTGCTATTATGTTCTTTATTCCTTAACAATTTACAAAGTAATAGAATGAGGTTTCAGCAATGGTTTTGTATAATTTTAACCAGCATAACTTTGGATATAATTTACCAATGTATAAGGCAAAGATATGACATTGCTCAAGACCATAAGGATTTAACTCAGTGTGTAGATTTGAAAGTTTTTATGCCCCCGGTAGGGTGGCATATAGCAGTTGAACTGTCAGTCCGTCTTGTCAGTCTGTGTGTCCGTCCGAAAACTTTAACATTGGCCATAACTTTTGCAATATTGAAGATAGCAACTTGATATTTGGCATGCATGTGTATCTCATGGTGCTGCACATTTTGAGTGGTGAAAGGTCAAGGTCATCCTTCAAGGTCAAAGGTCAAAAAACAAAATCCAAGGGAAGTTACAAGCTTTAAAGGGAGATAATTTTTATACCTGCCAAATGATAAATAGAAACTTTATTTCAAAGCAGCGCAGTAGGGGGCAATGTGTTTCTGACAAACACATCTCTTGTTCATGGAAATATTATTGAGATTGCTGGTATATGGATTGTCTTTGTGAATCAGGTAATTAAAATCAAGTTCAATTTACTGCTTATAATTTCAGTTTAAGATTAACAATGAATGGTGGACATGGATTGACTACGCAAAATTCCACAAACTGATGGCCAGTTACACTGGCAGTGGTGGCCAGATGACGTTCTCAGCCGAGGACTATATGGCCAAGACCCCCAACTGGGCCGTGTTTGGAGCCACAGAGCGAGGCTTCGACCCTAAGGAAACGAGATATTTCAGAAAGAATGCAAAGAAAGACATTGCAGGATGCTGAGGGATTACATGCACTGTATTATACTTGGTGTGATTCTAGAGATTTCTCAGTGGCCCCATAGTTGTGCATACCACTGCAGTAAACCTACAGAACGGATTGTTTGACAATAACTGAATTTTGAATGTTTAAGACTTACTCAAGAGGCATACAAACAGTTGACAATTTTGCCCTTGTCAGCGATAGGCCCAGATTTTACACTTGTATGTTTGATCTTACCCAATTATTTCATTTTCAAGCCACTTGCTGAAAGCTTAGTAAAGCAGTCACAACAGTCGAGTGTGCATGCATTCGTCATAGCTTGTCGGAACTAACGTTCATCGTGCAATTTTAGAATACAAATTACCACATTATTAGAGGGCATGTAACACCTGTCTTCCTACCTCAAAGGTTGAGGCGACACTTAGAGGTAAAGAGTCAAATTTGGACATAAAATACCTTGTAAATTTGTCATTCATCATTCAATTTTAAAATAGCATATCACAAATGACCTTCATTAGGAGACAGCGTCTCCATAGTCTCCATAGCTCAAACTTATAGGTCAAATTAGGTCATAAAATGTCTTTTTATGTAACTCTGTCGTTCCTCATGCAATTAATATAACATGCCCCAAATGTTCACAATGAGAAGATAATGTGTGGCATGTAACCTCTGTCTCTATATCTTAAAAGGTCAAGTTAAACATTTGGACATGAAATAACTTCTTCAAGTGTGTCCCGACTATCACGTTTTCATTTATCTTGCAATTTTTAAACATTTTACCACAAATGACAACCAGCACAAGAAGTCAAAGAGGTTTAAGGTCAAATTTGGACATAAAACAGCTTCACTGTGCTGTGAGTTTGTGATTCATCATGCAATTTAAAATAACTTTCCACAAATGACCAACATGAGAAGATGTTAGGCATGTTAAATCCGTCTCCCTACCTAAAGATTAAGGCAACACTTAGTGGTCAAATGTCATATGTGGTCATAAAGCAGCTTGCTAGACTGTATTTGCATCATTCATCATGCAAGTTAAGTAATTTACCACAAATGTCCACCATGATAAGTGCGATCCATCTCCCTACCGTAAAGGTCAGGGTCAAGGGTTAAATAAGGCCAAACAAACCTTGTTCGGACTGTAACATCATCATTCATCGTGCAATTTTAAAATAATTAACCACAAATGCTCACCCTTGAAGGTGTGTCAACCCTTGGGCAAAAGTTAAGGTCAAAGGTCAAAGAGGTAGATGGTGCTGCTTGTTGAATAATTATAAGCATTATTGACCATGGTCTCAACATGTTGCAGACAGGCATCTAGTTGAATTCCCAATGCTTGTAATCCTTGTACACAATTGAAGACACATCATACTCAGTAAGGTATAGGATTTCTGTGCTTACAAGGCCGTATGTAATTTAATTCCATGTAGAATTGTTCTTGTTATATATTTCGTTTTGCTTCTTGTCCTTTTTTTTTATCAATCACTAACCCCATATGTAGACTAAAATTGTACCAACATGAATACAAACACAGATTGTACATACTTTGCACACATAAAATAGAAAACAAAATAGTATATGTAATCATGTTTTGGTGTGGTTTCCGGTTTTTGCATTGGTCATGACATTTGATTTTTTATATTCTGCTGTCATTGTGTTTGTCTGATGGAGTTGAATATGTTGATTTGATTAATGAACATTAAAGAGTACTTTGTTATGGTATGTTGCTTTTAAAAATGGTTGTATAACTTGCAACCATTACATTTCCACATTTTGCTTATATTTACTGCACCAGTATGTATTTGACAAATATTTGCATATTATATTATGACTGTTGCCTCGATGTGAACAAGTAGATTTTTTGCATTTCAAGAGCAAGCAGACGATTTATATATTTTACTCCTTGGTTCAACTTTTTAGTAACTTGTAAACGTTAATTTTATTTCCTGAATAAATTGACCATTGTGGTTATTGATTTATTCTGGTTTTTTCCTCACACCATAACAAACTGTACTACTTGCTACTTATGTGCTTCAAGATTATGCTACTCAACTAATAAGTGCTAAAATTACAAATGAGCCTCGCTCTGTGAAAAGGGGGTTTAATGCATCTGCACAGGCTAATCAGGGACAACACTTTTCGCCTAAACTGGATTTTCGTCAAGAATAGTCTTCCTTTAAACGAAAAATACAATATAAGTGGAAGGTGTCGTCCCTGATTAGCCTGTGCGGACTGCACAGGTTAATCTGGGACGACACTTTACGCACATGCATTAAACCCCTTTTTCACAGAGCGCGGCCCAAATCCATTGCTGGCCACAAGGTCTGCTAAACTATAACTGACCTAACTCTGTAAATCCTCTCAAAGTAAAAACAACATTTTAGCTTGCAAGAACACGTGCAACCTCAAGGCCAAAAGTGTTGAGGGACAAACAATGAAACTTTGATGAGTAATCATAACTTAAGAGCAAAATGAAGTAGGAAAATGTGTATGTACTGATATGTGTGAAAATTGGACTGACGCCAAAATGGAGCATGTTCATAGCAAATGACCGGCGTCATGTGAAAATGGTTCTTGGGAAATATCTTAATAGTGTGGCTCCAGAAATGAGGCTATAAAACCTTACTTGACTATAGCCGACAGGGAAGCTGCTGTCCAGAATGCACAAATGCCCAAGCTGTATATTGCCTTATACCCATTTTCCCCACAAGGAAGCTCATATACTGGTAATAGTAATGAGCAGCTTATTACACTGTTAACAAGTGTGTTTCAGTTAGATCATGTATGGACAGTATCGTAATCATCAGGGAATTATCAAATAACTAAAACATAATGACCAGTCACAGAGTAAGTGATCACCTGACCATTGTAAGTTCTTTGTACATATTACACTTATTATCCCTTTCCCACTCAGAAGCAAAAAAAAAGAAAATGGCTATATGCAACCACCATAAAACCCGAACAGCCTGTGAGTAACTCACAGTCTGTTCAGGTTTTATGCTGTTTGCTGTTCATCCGTATGTTTGGGTTGGAAATGCAGGCTTTAAAACTTTAATCTAGCAAGAAAGATCGTAAATTTAATTTATTTTTTAAGGACTGCAAATGTGTCGAAATGCATATCTGAGTGGTAAAGGGTTTAAGTTACTCTTTTACTCTTTGGCGGACCATGTGGACGCGATAAATGGCAGCTTTGTTGGTCTATTAGTTTCATTTACAGTTCGGAGTGGTATATTATGTTCACGAAGATGCAAGATCCAAATCCCTTGAAAAACTGTCAGTCAGACTTAAAGGTGATACACTGGCATACTACAAGAAATCCATGTGATACACTGGCATACTACAAGATCTCCAGGTGATACAATGGCATACTACAAGATCTCCAGGTGATACACTGGCATACTACAAGATCTCCAGGTGAAACACTGGCATACTACAAGATCTTCAGGTGATACACTGGCATACTACAAGATCTCCAATTGTAAAATGCTTCAGCATTGAATTACATGTATTCACATCACTGGTGACAAGTGTTGCCAATCACATTGAGAGATGGTGTGTTGCATGATTGACCTGTGACTTTATAAAAGGTCTACGTTACATCTGGATGTTAACTTGTAGGCATATAACAGGTTTTTATGTTAATTCATTAGAGAATTTCAAAATAACTTGCCCCAATTGTCCTTCATGTGATGAATGCATATGAGACGCGCTGTGAGAAAAGGGGGTTTAATGCATGTGGGGAAAGTGTTGTCCCATCTTAGCCTGTGCAGTCCTTACAGGCTAATCAGGGACAACACTTTAGCTTACACTAGTGTTTTGCTAAGAAGATGCTTTCTTCAAACAAAAATATCATAAACGCGGAAAGTAATAAACCCCCATTTCTCAGAACGAGGCTTACATTAATTGCAAGCCAGGGATGCTATCTCAGTCACATCAAGATGTCTTAAATAGGCAAAGAAACAATATTATAACAAAAAAGATTTTGGAACCCTGTTGTTACACAGTTCTGACCAATCCATACAAATGTATCAAGTTTTATCGAGGACTTGTAAGTAGCAAATGAAACTGCTACTTGTAACTTTTACAAACATGTATGCTAGCTCCATTTTAATCATTCTTTAAACCAATCATTTAACTGGTAGTTCAAATGGGTGCCAGATTGTCCCGAGTACAAAATACAACCAATACGAGTAAATGGAAATTATTCTACAAGAAAATTCTAAACACATATGGGGGTGTGTATAAAACGCAGCATTTAACGCAGCATGCAAATTGCAGGCCGCGTTATCGGGGTATAAAACGCAGCCAATATAGACATCGTTGCAATCGTTGCAGCCAATATAGAAATCGTTGGAAAACGCAGCCAATATAGAACTAGAAGGGAAAAAATGGGTATAATTCGAGAATTACCGTATCAATAATGTGAAGTTTTTATTTAACAATATATGTATGAAAATGGTAAAGGTGCGAAAAAAAAATAAAATGGAACATATTTTTCATTTTTAATCGCTGAAATGACAGTATAATTATACACTTATTTTGATGTTCGGTATCAAAATGAAAACATTATATTTTGTTTTGATAAGCACACATGATCATCAGTAATTAAAATTGTATTAACGTATTTATATTTAACGTATGTATAGATTAAACGTATTGTTGTATTCAATTATTTACTTTTAAGTTATATAATCGTGTTATTGAATGCTATTACGGCTAAAGATACTTGTACTCGAAATAATATTAAAACAAGATTTCGGTGACATATTTCGTAGTAAAGCTATATCTTATGAGATCGTATGCTGTTTGTGATTAATTGTATTTTATCGAGATTTTCTAAGGGTAATTGTAAGGATGTACAATTAGTCGCCAATTAATACTTCCCTTTGAATTGTTTTCAGTTAGTCATGTCAGGATTTCCTGTTAATTCATGTAATTGGATCTTAATTGGGATGAAGCCCCCTTTTCTAGAAATGATAACTGATATTGTTACAAGACTTGAGAAACAAAATGTTGAATCTAATTTCTCTGACTATTTCTTCGTTACAATTAAACATAAAAATATGTATCACATTGACGCAAGTTGACTGTTATTGACGATTTCAAATATATGTACATAAATAGTTTTTTCATTCATGCACATGCGTCTATTATCTATGTATTGCGTGTTTTAACAACTATTATGAAAGATCAGTAATTGTAACAAGAAATAAATTTAATTTCATTACATTTATTGATGTTCAATTTGTATCTTAATTTTGAAAATATAATGTTCGAAATACTTATTGAAAACAAATGTTATTTTTTTTTTTAGTTTTGAAAGTCAGCAGCATGAAATGTGTGTTATGCGGTATTTTTTTCATGAAATAAACAGTACATTAATATCTGAATTTTCAAACTGCACTTTTTTGTACGTAGATGTAACATCGGATCATATAGTTGGTGAATTCAACTAATGTATTGAGTATGTTTTTAACAACTGAAGTATTTTCTTTCCTCAAATCAACCATGTTTGTACGTATTATTTAGATACTTTAAATGAAAAATGTAACCACAACACTTTTCGATAGAAAATAAGCTTGGTTACTAGCAAACAGACATGTCGGTTCTATATGAGATATACGCGAAAGATTCGACTCGCATCATTGCAACACGAAATGCTGCACCTATATAGTTGTACATTTGGTTAAACAGCATTAGAATTTTTCTTTCTATGTCATATGGTCTTTTGTTTAATGGCGTGATATGTTTATATATTAAATGCAAACACTAATATTTGGAGCAATGTTTCCAGTACCGTAGCTAGTGGCCGGTGTATTGAGCTGATACGATAGAGATCACCACAGCATGTCGCTTATACACAGTGTAGACACCCGCTGTTTTATGAGGGAGGGGGGTTCAAATCAAGATGGGCTCAAGTAGCTCTTTCATTTATCTAGTTTCACAGATCAACTGTAACATAATGTGTATCGTTTTCTCGTTATAATTCATGCGTATGCGCCGACGTCTTATTAATTGTATTGATACCGAACAAATGAAAGAATTTCAATTACCAAATAAAACAATCAGAGTACGACGACAAAAACATTGTAAAACGATTATTTTTAAAAACTATTGCATTTGCAATTTGCCTGATTGCGTCGATGATATGGTTCAATGTGATCACTGTAAAAAATGGTTTCATAAAAGTTGCGTTTCTATTCCACTAGATATATCGCTAGAAAATTTTGACTTCTCGTCTAATGTGTGCATTAAAAGAACTTGATAAAAGCAATGATTTCGCCCGATAGGTTTAAGTACTTAATACGTAGTTGAAATGATCTTCGTTTGCTTTCTAGTGCCGCTAATACCAATCTCACGGCTTTTGAAAACATATGTTTAAGACAATAATTAAAGACCAAAAATAATAATATGTTTAATTGAATGGTTCATAATACAGTATTATTATTACTGCTTAACCTTGTACACTGGGTTCAATTTAAACATTGGGGTATCTTTCATGTAAATGTAAATAAACGACCAAGATAGAGTAGTTTGTATTGATTTAATATTAATGAAATATCTACAGCTTCCGAGTAAACTGGTAAATGATTGGGTTGCAATTAATCTTGAAACTTTTATTTTTAATTTATATTTTAGTCCCTATTGTGCATGGTACGTAAACTTAAAATAAAAAAAAAATATTATTATTTNTGATGGAAAAAAACTCGTCCCGTGTTTTCTTTCCTATGACTTTTGCAAAATGAAATTTAAAGTACTAATTCTATTGTAACATTTCAACACGTAAAGTACAGAGAGAATTTACATTACATTTTACTTTTTTACATAAGAAGAAGAACTAATAAATTATAACAAAGGAGTATACACATGTCATTAAGACCCATGGATTCATTATAAACACTGTCACTCAAACGTATCATTTCAATTAATATCATAAATAGAAAAATGCAATTATAAATGGCGACATGGAAAATGAATTGCATGATATACAATGTCATAAAGCAAAATGCAATTATAAATAGCAACATGGAAAATGAATTGCATGAAATACAATGCCATAAAGCATAATGCGAGAACTGGCGGATAAACCCTTCCATACACGTATCATGACTGTTGCGACTGCTAAATTGAGGAATCATTTATATGAGTCGCGCTCGGTGATAAGGGGAATTAATGCATGTGCGTTAAGTGTCATCCCAGATTAGCTATGCAGTTCCACTTGTATGATAATTTTCGTTGAAAGAAAGTCTCTTCTTAGCAAAAATCCAGTTAGGGTGGAAAGTGTCGTCCCTGATTAACCTGTGTGGACTGTACAGGCTAATCTGGGACGACACTTAACACACATGCATTAAACCCCCTTTTCTTAGAACGCAGCCCATATAGATTTATGGTTTATTGAAATTTAGTTTATAATAAGGAGATTAATCTTACACATTTTATTGACGATGGAGTGAGTCATGCTATTATTAAAAATGCGAGTTTATACTATCTTATTACTTTTTTTCAAAACAAATAAAATGCCGATGAATGTAAAGCTAGCATACAAATTCTATAGGAGGGCATCTTAGCTAAGATTGCACCTTACACTTGAGGGCATCTTACCTTTGAGGATGTTAAAGAGGCACTCTCAGGCTGGTCTGCAATCAGATCATCATAGTGTTCCTTAACCCACTCAAACAGCGAGTAGGTCATAGCCGTTCCCTCCAGATCAGCAGTCTGAAATACAACAAATGTGAGCCCAAACAATAATTACACAATTCTGAAGATAAATAATGATTTTATAAATGTAATTAATAACAATTTATTTTGCGATTATGTCAAATTGGGGTATACTTCTTGTATATGTGAATGCTGTATAATGAGTTATCACAGACATTTTTATAAAGTGCATGTATTACTCAAGAAGGAATTGCAACTGAAAGCTTTCTTTTAAAATTCTAATGCAATTAATTACTATGTGATATCAATAACAATTTTGATTATACCAATGCATGTATATAAATGAATTGTTGTATAGTGATTTTTTTGGAACATAAAATTACCTGTTCAAGAAGACCATTTCTAATTTTTGATTTCACACTGTCCATTCTGAAAGTATAGGATTTCTTGAGATACATTACATAACGGTATGACTGTCATCAACAAAAGACATATTAAGCCAGTTTTCAATAAAGCCATTCATTTTGATATAATTTGCTATCAAGTAAACTTTTCCATTTGAAGTCCGCACAGAGGCATCATGTTCAAGATTTCTTATAAATACGGGGAAGTATGTCATTAAAGATTACTGCCTTCCCATGCCCATGTTTTGAAGATTGGTATTGACGTATAACCTTAATTAATCAGCTTAAGGCCAGGAACACAAAACATTATGAACATTTGTGGAAAGTTATTATGCACTACTGCCGGCAACACAGTGGAGGGGATGCGCTCCTGCAACAAAGTAGAGGGGATGCGCTCCTGCAACAAAGTAGAGGGGATGCGCTCCTGCAACAAAGTAGAGGGGCGTATACTGGATTCATCATGTACATCTGTATTTCTTCAGTCTGTCTGTTTGTCTTAAGAAACAAACTTGTCTAATAAAGTACTACACTTTTCAATGAAAGACACCTTGCATGCACTGTCCATAATGATAATTATTAAGTAATACATTTTATATTATCATAAATTGCCAGATAATAATGAAGTTACAATGTGTACACACTGTTTGATGCCCATATATGAGTTTGACCATACATGCTGAATAATGAAGGTCTTACTCATAACATGCACATGGTGAACATTTGCAGTAATTTTTTTCAAAATTGCATGACAAATGGGGAAGTTTCTGTCAAGGTTAGTTCAAAGTGATATATGCAGGCACACAGAAACCACCATTTTATCAGCGCTTACAACAAAATTGCATTAGTTAAATAACACATTTTAGGATTTCTTTTTCATAAAAGTAAATGCACTGATAAAACATATGACTGAAAATTGCATACATGTGTTTGTTGTAGAAGGTGTTCATGTTGATGTTTGGTGGGGTATCTGGATAGTTGTCCACCCATGTGATTTCAACTATCAGCGACCTGTAGTTGTTATCTTCGCCATACTAAAACAAAGATGAGTTAAAACGTACATTCATGTTGCAGCCCATCAGTACTAACACTTTCTTATTTCTGTTCATAACACCAGAACAATTCATTATCAGGCATTATTTATGGTTAAGAGAAAGTTTCGCATAACTTACTAATGTATTAAACAACCAAAAAGTGTACTGTACAATTAATTGAATTTAAATTTTGTGCAATTTCATTTGCGGATATATTCATGCGGTCTCAATTCTGAAACCAGAGCGCCAAAGGCCCTAGGTTGCACCTGAGACCAGAAGGAACTGACATGTGTTGAGCAGTTTTTGTGATGTTTGTGTAATAAACATGGTTCTGACCTTGCTTTTTACCAAGCACCATTTTTTTTTAACTTTGCAGAGATATCATTTGGACAAAATTAATGTTATGATCAAGTTCCATGCTGATTTGACAAAAAGTGTGACATGAGATAAGGAAAACTGGCCTACCCCTGATGGCAATTTATTTCAATGGACCAAACCCATTTTTGAACTCTGTCAACATATAATTTGAAAAAATGTTCTCAGCAAATTTCATATAGACTGGACAAAAAATGTGACTGCTAGAGTATTTAAAAGATTTTACTATAGCCATGTAAGGAAAACTGCCCTTCCCGCCCTCCGAGGCAGCCATTTTGTTCAACAAACCTTGCATACATAAACCACACATGCACATATTAGTTATCACAGGGGCATGCTTCATGCTTCTCGTAATTCTTGGAAATGGGGTGTATGTTTAAAGCATCAATTTAAGTCAACAATTTAAAGCAATATATGAAACTGGTATCACGTCTGAGCTAATGCCTCTTTACATTGTATGCGTTTAATGTGTGCTTTCTAGTCCCTGTCAGAGCAAAGCATGTATCCACTTACTTTGTACTGAAATGTTGTTGGTCCAACCTCTTTAAACATGGTATCACCATCGTAAATAGATCTCAAGACTTCAAGTTCTTCCTACAAAAAGAGTGATCTTTAAAATTGTGATTTTTTAAAATAAATTCAATATTTTATGTAATGATAAAATTCTGGCAGATTCCTGCCAAATACCCGTATGACGAGCTCTGTGAATGGTTGCTTATCAATTTTCAATAGGTAATTTACTACGCCAGGGGGCGGAGTTTCATTGATTCGGTCAGTTGATTGACTTCGGCATGTTTTCGGTAATAAACAGAAGCCACTTTGATAGCGCTGCGGATATGATATTAAATTGCCAGATTTTAGGGCGAAGTTATTATCGCCGGTGCTATTGATCCAGGCGATTAAAGGGAAGCCGCAGTGATATAATCGCCCACTTTGCCCAGTTGCTTGATCCCTGTTTTTTAAATGTTTAACATCGCCCTGCTGTCTTGCTAATAAGAGACGATAGCCAAGTCTTGAAAGTGTGCTACAATTTATACACATGACAAAGAACAATATGTGCCCAACTCATGCACATAATATTGGCTGTGTATTGAATGTACATGGAGCCGCACAGTCACTGTGTGACAACATTATGTGTTTTGCAGCAAGCTATTGTAGCATGAGATTTACAAGACCAACTAGAAATCATATTCCCACCCATCCCATTATCCCTTATACTTGATATTTCCGACCCTCATTGGAAATTATCAAAGTTTAAAGTGAAGATCCCGCTCATTCGTGAGAGTTTTCTATAGGTATCATGATTTGTTTTAAACAAATATTAAAGTATTTTTTCAGTAAAGTGCAACCGCGCGTTTGAACGGTTAGAAAAGTGTCAGATCAGTGTGGGGACTTCATATTACAAACATACTTTAATATTTGTTTAAAACAAATCATGATACCTATAGAAAACTCTCACGAATGAACGGGCATTCCACTTTATCCCATTAAAAATGGTGAAATATTTGAAAAGACATCCTTAACAAGAGCTGTCAGAAGACAGAGCGCTCGACTATTCAAGTGCTTGACAGTTTAATGTAAGCCATCATGGGGAAATTGTTCATATTCAATAAGGTCAAGGAAATATAGTCATATTCTAACTGGAAGAGGACCATAATTGAAACATATTGATCGCTTATATTTTAATGAAGTGGTACATTATAGACGATTCTGAGTTCAAGTATATTTTCCACAATCTATTGAACATTTGTAAAGACATAAAACAAACTAATAAGATTATATTTCAAGTTTGATAGCAATATCTTGGGTGGGATGGTTGGACGGTCTTTAAAAAAAATAAAAATAAAAAAATGTGGATGGTAAAAAAAATCTTTTTTTTTTTAGGGGGGAGG
>VMBQ01006149.1:26501-40491 GCA_007657795.1 Dreissena rostriformis | reverse complement strand
TATATATAGTGGAGCTATCCTACTCATCCCGGCATCGGCGTTAATAATATATATATATATAGTCGAGCTAAAAATGTTAACTGGGTGGCACCGTGTCTAACTTGGTCAGTTTTTGTCCAAAGTTAGTCCACTTTTTAAAAAATAAAGCTTTCATTGAGAGGGGAATTTTTGAGTCGTTAAAGGGGAAAAATATAAACCTTTTGAGAAGGGCAATGGGGCCGAATTTTGACCCCAAATAAGCCCTAAAAAAAATCACTGTACTGCATATAAAAAATGTACGGTTTAAGAGGTCTCATGCAATATGGGCGCTTCAAAGTCATCAATAATCCGCCACGGTAACACTAAGGGACTATTACCCCCCAAAAAAGCCCTATGAAAGCTTCCAGATAAAGGTCCCTGAAAGTATCTAGAACATCAACTTTCACTATTATCATATATTTAAGGAGTATGCACAAATTTGACCAGTGTGATCTTGATCTTTAAGAGAGCAACCTAATAGCTGCTGGCAACCCACTCATCTTCATAAGACTATCATTTATGCAGACTATCATTTATGCAGACTATCATTTATGCAGACTATCATTTATGCAGACTATCATTTATGCAGACTATCATTTATGCAGACTATCATTTATGCAGACTATCATTTATGCAGACTATCATTTATGCAGACTATCATTTATGCAGACTATCATTTATGCAGACTATCATTTATGCAGACTATCATTTATGCAGACTATCATTTATGCAGACTATCATTTATGCAGACTATCATTTATGCAGACTATCATTTATGCAGACTATCATTTATGCAGACTATCATTTATGCAGACTATCATTCATGATTTTGGCCAATTCATTTTTAAATCACATCATGCACAATGAAGATATGGGCTGAATACAAACGTCTTCTTAGTACTTACAATATATTCATATATTAATATACCCAAGACTTCAAGTGTCTACCCTGACTTGATCTTAAGGCAAGCGACATTGTAGTTGCATTTCCTGTCAATAATACCCGCAATGGCGGGTTAGACAGTATAGATAAATAAATAGATAGCATGTAAAACGATTCTTTCATAGGAGGTTTTGGCGTGACGTCACAAGAGGGTTTTCCGATACTAAAAATAGATTGGCCGTCACACCTCTCGATCGCGGCCTATTACATTATATCAGAGTACAGGTGGTCGGAAGACTAAATACTGACAATTCCACAAAACAAAACTATAAATTAGCCGTATTCTTTCTTAAAGTAAGACTTTAATAAATGATATTTCAGAAATAATAAAAAATATAATCACTTGATTTTAATTATTAGTGGTGTGGATTTGATGGTGTTATTTTTCATCAGCGATTGAAATCAAGTGTAAGAGGTGCATTGAATCAATAATAAAACAAAGTCCTTAAAAGCACAATACTTTACAATCTTTAAATGACGTTTTAATTTTCTTTTACATTGAATGAATTTTCGTTTTGTTTACATTGAATGAAAATACTAATAAATTTTAGCATACAAATGGAAAAAAAAAAACTGCATATTTGGCAAATTGAACTGTCTTTGCATGTACATGCATATTGAAATCTCTTTACTAGTGATAATGAGCGATTAAAATCAAGCATTTTATGGTACAATAAATCTATACATTTAATTTATTTCACCCAAGTATTTTATATCCCTATTATGATCAAACGTGATTGCTTGTTTTCATGACGATGTTTCGAACACTGCAGTAACGTTCCATCTTTGCGTGTAATAGCGGAGTTTACATTTGGCGGTACCCGTTAAATACGTAATTTGTGTAGCAGTAAATTTGTACAATATTTTAAATTGATAGTTATTAAACACTTTATTTTATGTTTAAACTGGCTAATATATATACACTATATAGTTCCTGTTAATCCATTTCGGACAAATGTCTATTACCTATACAAGTATAGGACCCTGGGTTTACGACACCCTGTTTTCTAAGTAATTGTCTGGACAGTACCCAATCATATCGAGATAATCGGTTTGTGATGAACAAAGGGGCAATTAATATGGGTTAAAAATGCTGAAACAGAGAGTGTCAAAATTGGTGTGAACAATTAAATAACAAGAGATGTGTTCGTCAGAAACACAATGCCCCCTACTGCTCCGCTTTGAAATAAAATTTATATTTATCATTTGGCAGGTATAGAAATCATCTCCCTTTAAAGCTTATTATAATTACTTCCCTTGGATTTTGTTTTTTGACCTTGACGAATAACCTTGACCTTTCACCACTTAAAATGTGCAGCTTCATGAGATACACATGCATGCTAAATATCAAGTTGCTATCTTCAATATTGCAAAAGTTATGGCCAACGTTAAAGTTTTCGGACGGACACACAGACTGACGGACAGACAGACGGACGACTGACAGTTCAACTGCTATATGCCACCCTACGGTCCCTACCGCGGGCATAAAAACAATTACTATTATCAAGAGGATTTATTTAATCTGTAACAAGGTAAGTTTTTACAGACATATAAAGGTTCAAATCAGTTACTATATGATGTTTGTTTTTGTCCTTATTTGTGTTCGTTCATTGAATTCAATTTATTCTGAAAGAATTTTCATTTCTGAGTATTTTTTTTTTGTTCTTAAAAAGGGTCGCAAAGATGTGCCAAGTAGACATTGTTATGGTAATCTTATCACGATGTGGTTCATCAAATGCAAACAATAGCGAAATGGCTGCTGCTTTGACGGCCAAAATTTGCGCGTGTGCAAACCTGACGTCATTATCGGAATCCCCAAAACCTCCTATAAAACAAAAACAAACGTCTTTGACTATCACACGAGTGATACGGGAACAAAAGCTTGTGAGGTGATAATTAAACCAATGCCTAAAGATCTGCAAGCTTATTTCTACACTTGATATGTCTTGTCAATGGTGTCTCTTGTGTGGATGCTGAGTTGGGTCCCCTTTTTTAGCTAAGCTGTAAGCGTGTAAAATGATCATCACGTGGCCTTTCAAAACCCAAAGTTTGTCCGAGCACTCCTACCTAATTTTATAACTAGACTCATTAAAATTGGGACAATTTTTTTTATTGAAGCTGAAATTTCAAGCTATTAAGTTTTTCTGAAAGATATTCAATTTAGGTGTGGTCTTGTCCTGTGGTGGGAAACAAAAGAACATGGAGGAAATCCCAACAGTCCAGTATGGCGACCACCAACACATCAGACGGGAAATCCCTTCCCCGTATTATTTTTTATTGCTTTGGTGCACATGACTGTAATGAAATGGTGAATACTAAGCTACTTCTCTTATTGGTTTTATTCTTGGGCTCAAATGCGAATATGTCTCACTTCTTGTTAAACGTCTTGTTTATTAGACTAGCGATCTGTCTAAAATAGTGACGGAGTAGCTATTCAGCCTATTGAGTTCCTTGAAATGAAACAAAGTTGACACAACACAGAAACTGTACTTTATGTTTAATTTGGTGTGAGATCAACATACGTTTCTGACTACTTACCTCCTGCAGTTCTGTTTTCGACATGATTAAGTGATATTTTATTACGGCAATGTTGACTCGCAGTTTATTTTGACAGTTTTAAGTACGCACAATTTCACAGTGCGGTGCGAGATCTTAATGTTCTTAGGCTATATATCACTAAATATTTTACCGGGCCAACATTGTGCCACAGGTGTCGCTTCGCAACTAATATGCGTGCGTATGCACGTTTTTCTGACAGAAAGTTATATTGCCACCTTCCCAAATATGTGCATGAGACGTTTTCATTTATAAAGTAACTATATCGTCTGAGAGGCGTAACAATGAACCACTATTTGAACCGTGTGCGTGCAGGGGATGGGGGTCTTACCCTGGGGAATTAGATCATGAATGATCACTTCAGCAGTGTTTTCACCAGTGAAGATAGTAGAGTAGATTACCCCGATCACAGACTCACCTACCTACCCTTCCATACATGGTTTTACAGTTCATGAGCATGGTGAGAAGAAACTTCGGCTCGACTTTGACCCATACAAAGCTTAAGGCCTAGGCAACATACCGACCCGCTTGTTGAAGGAAATCAGCATTTGTGACAACAGCGTAACATATCTTGCTCTCCCCAAACGATTAGGTCGCAGGGTTATAAGTAGCCAGTAAGACCAAGAATAAAATATCACCAAGACCATCAATAAACTCGAGGCCGTACAGATGAGGGTAGCTTGTTTCACTGTCATAGACTACCGACGAAGCAGCAGCGCCAGTCAAATGATGAAAACAATTAACCGTTAAGTACGTTGCACATGTGCAAAGGTGGTGATCATCTACCGCGTCGTCCATATCCAAGATAAGTAAACTCCGCCTGCATACTTCCGGTCTGAAACCCTCTGCACCATAGGCCGCACGCTCGATCTGTTGTACCGCACCCATGTCTACAGACTCTCCATCTTCCCGTTCGATATCTGAGCATAGAACAAGTCACATAATCCCACACACTGGAGAGTTTCAAGGTAGGGATCAGCACTAGCCGGTACACGATATTTTATCCATTTTAACAAAATACCTTTCTTCACTGTCGATTGCATGTTTGTCAAGTTATTTCAGAACCGATCAATATATATGGCGCAGTGTTGGCGTACACCGGAATTTTCAAGCTGTTTATGTCCAAATTTGACCTTTGACCTCGAAGTCTGACTTTGACCTTTGAGGTAGGTTGTTACACGCGACACGTCGTCATATGATGGTTTATTTGTGTGGCAAATCATTTCAAAATCCCTAAATATTTAGCAAGGTTATGGCTGAGACATGAATTCTAAAGGTATTCTGTGGCCAAATTAGACCTTAAACTACCAAGTGTGTCCTTTACTTTTCAGGTAGGGAGGCACGTTGTCTTATACTCATTCTTAAGTGGTAACGGTTTTTCTTAGATTTATACCTGGTGACCTAGTTTTTGGACCCCGATTCGAACTCAGCCGAAAAAGTGTCAACATGAACACTCTGATCAAGTTTCATCAAGATTGAGTCATACATGTTGCCTATACACTAATAACAACGTTTTTTTTTAAAGTAAGATTTGACCATGTTACCTAATTTTGGGACGCTTGTAAATCAGATTCGAACTCGGCCTAGGTGACTAGTAGGTGTTATCCAGATAATCATTATGACACATTTTCATCAAGATTTTGTAAGGAGATGTGGCCTATAGAGTGGTATTAAGCTAAAAGTTGACGACACACAACACACCGCCAATCGCAAGACGCCGGACGCCGGACAAACGCTGATAACAACAGCTCACATTGTGCACTTCGTGCTCAGGTGAGCTAAACATAAACCTAACATCACCGCAAATAAGTCATCGGTCAGCAAGCTGGAGCGTAAACGTCGCTACATGGGCGAGAGTACGTCACCCTCAAAGGATCTTCTTGAAGACTTCTCGGAAGTAGCCAGGCCGAATTCTTATTGTCGATTGGCGGTTCTGAAGAGGGTCGGTTAGGGGAACTCTGCGAATCCAGCGAGTATCGTCATCCCTCGAGTCGGACGTCCTTTCCCGCTAACTTCACTGACTCCCAGTACTTGGAGAAATCGCCGAGTCGAATGCTAATGGTCGGTGGACGGATAGTGGTTTTCACTACTGCGTCGGAAGAGGGACGGAGACGGCAGAGCAGCGGAGGTGGCAGCATAGAGGACCGACGGTGACGACTTAGAGCAGCGATGTAGATCATGAGTTCGAAGGGGTGGCTTTATGAATATTATGGAAGTGTCCCTGGGGTTCGGGTCGACAGCCGGCAACGTCTAGAACGGCCATTGAGGCGGCGAAGCGCTCAAGGTGCGAAAAGGAGAGGTCTTTGTGATTGTCAGCACTCCCTTGACGCAGAAGTCTTGTCCTATCGGAGGGCAAGACAACTAGACATGAATTATCTTGAAATTATCTACCAGTGCACATTNGGTCTCTTTAAGATCTCTGTTTACACATTAAATTAAGTACATGTATTGGTAATTGTTTCATATAAAGATCCTCTCACTTTAATGAGAAGAAGAAGAATGGACCAGACTATTACTATTATATAATATCAAAACAATGTATATTTCCATCAATAATGAACGCAACACGCAGCCAGTGCGATAAGCTACAAACCTAAACCAGTGTTCTTAGATTGTTTTTGTTTTTTACATTCAAAATCAATTCTACTTGACATGAAAATGTATTTAAATGGCATTAAACATGATGCTATCTTTGGTTGCCATGAAATTGATTTTAGTGATTTAACCCGACTTGTTTGTAGAGAACACAAATCAATGTCCGTTTGTTGACATCG
Source organism: Dreissena rostriformis (assembly GCA_007657795.1). Taxonomy (NCBI): domain Eukaryota; kingdom Metazoa; phylum Mollusca; class Bivalvia; order Myida; family Dreissenidae; genus Dreissena; species Dreissena rostriformis. The sequence continues at coordinate 34,200 of VMBQ01006149.1, read as the reverse complement.
ATTCTCATTTGTTGACATCTTTTTAAATGCCGGTTTTAACCAAAATTTCAGGTAAAATGGAAAATCGACGTAAGAATGTTTTGGAAACACGAGACAAGATAATGACTTTGTATTTTGTTTAACGAAGTTCACGTTAATTAAAGGTACCCGTTCATGTTTAATCAAAATTAAAGTTTTCACCTTTTCTTCATATATTCCAAAACGAAAAAATACATTATTCAATTATATAAACAAGCGGAACATACAGATGCATGAAGGTGCAAGTGTTCGTGTACATGTCTTCACGCGAGAACGTGCAGATCTTCACGTTCGAGCCTTTATATAATTGCTTTCGCGAGTCTTCACTCATGTTTTTTTTTTAGTGAAACCTGTTTAAATACATTTGTGATACGGCTTTAACACAAGGTAGCAGCAATGACGAAAGTACAAACACAAAAACGCGAATAAATTCAGCCTTGATGCACATTGTTTTATAACATAAACATCGAATGTTATCAGAGCTGAAACTACGAGCCATATTTGCGATCTCACCTTGTCGTTTTAATATGTTGCTAAGCAACTATCGATAGTATCATTAATTCGTTAACGTTATTTGCCAATATTTCTTTGAAACGCATTGAAGAATACTAGTATAACCTGCAATTTTTATAACTATTGGGTAATATTATATACAATTTATTTATTCTGTCAACTGTAGTACTGAGTATGCCACTGAACTGATCAACACCACGAACTGAATTTGTTGTTTTCGGGTGTATACCAGATGCTGCACTACGTTGGGACTTCCTATCATACAACGTGATACAATGAACATACCAACGTGTTAATGAGAAAAGGATATATAATATAATACAGGTGGGTGAACAATTATTTAATGAACTAACCGGTATTGTAGTTTCTACATTTTGATGTGCATGTATATTTAATCGATATTATCATGATAACATTTGTCTGTGTTTCACCGATATTTTGTACCATTTACAACTTTAGGACGCGATAATTTTGTGCAAGAGTCTTATTTACTGCTAAGATAATCTATGTTATTTATAAAAGCTAAATTGTCACATGTCTCAGTTTGTTCATTTACTTAACGCGTTAGTGAGAATTAATATCTTTCTATGCATCTGTTGCGTGCTTACAAAATGTATTCATGTCACAGAAGTAAAACACATTTAGTCTATAGATACTTCATTAGGCCCCAGCTATGCGTGTATTGCTTTTAATAAGAAATTAGCGATCTTACCCAAGCACTTCAAAGAAGCGCATGAATGTCTACTGGCCATTCAAGATTGTCTGCCAAATGATTTAATAGCACTTCACGTCGTCTGCGAACATATCATTGACTATTTATATCACTTAATCGTCTGAAATCTTAACATCCCCCTTTCATGGACATATTAAAAGTTCATAAGTATCGTATTTATAAGAGGAAGTATATGTTAATAAGTATTTATAAAACTATTAGGTATCATTTTCAAGATGCTAGAGTATAATAAAGTGATAGTACTTTTTATAACTAAAAAGTTATCTCCATGACATTTAACGCGTACGGGGAAAACAATTAGTATATATATAGTAGTAGAGTTAATATCGTAAAGAAAACCGTACATGAAGTCCTGAAATAACACGATTTGTGCAGGCGTGAGTTCGAATCCCACCCCGAGCTATATCAGAGAATTTAAGAGAAAATAATATTCTTGTAAAGGACTTTTTCTTGAATATAAATGAATTAATCTTGAATACTGATTACATTTGTATTTCAAATTGCAAATCTATTTAATGTTTCTTACAATTTTTGCGAATACTTTTTCATTGTAATCGCGATACCGAAATTCGTATGCATCTGTTAATGACTGCGGATGTAGTTGCAATTGCTTATTTTTAATATACAGGAATAATGCAAAATGACAAGGAGAAAAAAATCTGTTAGAATTACGTTAGTCATTTAATTAAAGCAAATGACTGATTTCCTGTACATTTTAGGACGAAACTCTGCTTCTCTGCGTCGATGCTTCAGAGGAGTCCCTGCACTTTATGGGGATAAGAAGAAGATACATAAAACACGACATAAAACTGGGGCCATCGACTTGAAACGGTAAATGCAAAAAATGGGGTTTAAACCGGTTGAATGTTGCGTCGAACCTCACACTTAGCTCAGAAAAATCACTAGGATTTAAGTATAGATACAGCTGATAGCATTGTTACTCAAAGGCAATAGAACATAACATAATTTTAATTCGATTTAATTGCAATTTTATTACTCCATGTTTTAATATGCACCAGAGCAACGTAATAACAACCTTCAAGATGAAATGAAGTAAATACAAATATAAACTAAATACTTTCTAGTTAATAAGATTTAAGACATCTCCTGAGAGTTTCTGGAGTTGCAATTTTGGGTGGGCAAGGCCAATGTTGGTGGGGCCATTTCACAGATGTTTTTGAAAATACCGGTCTTACATTGAATGGTTTTACATTCATAAAAGTAATTGTTTTATGCCAGAAATCAATAGTTTTGACTTGGCTTAACGTGTTGTTATCAACGTTTTCTCAGTAAGCCAAAACGTGTTTAAAATTAAAAAAATATTGATATATATGTGCAGATATTGTACAGATCCGTCCGTACGTTACATGACACTTTTTTGGCTAATCAAAGAAAAAAAGTAAATAATAACAATCTGCAAGCGGATTATGAAATCTATGTAATTAGTGTGTTATACACCTAAATATCATGTATTATGAATAACAGTTATTTTTTGGCAGTAGACATAGTACCGGTAAAAGTAAAAATAATACAAGGATAGTTATTAATGATGTTACTGCAGGTAACATAGCTGGAATAAATACAATATTGACAAATAGTAGAAGCTCAAGATCAAAATCTCGTAGATAAGTATTATTACGTGTAGCCGAGTTATATCCATTATATCGATAAGACTTATCAGTTTATAAGCAATGCTTGTCATCCATTTTCGCATACTCTCATTTACGTGACCGTTTTAAAATGTCACTTAAAACTGATGGATTAGAAATCCAGTTCACCATAAACGATTTCAAGTAAAGATTACGTTTCGAAACCAAACAATTGTATTCTTTGAAAAACGTTTTAAATCTTTTGCGTAGTTCATGCAATAAGTTTCATTGTTTTAATTATTTAGTAATAAGAGAAATGTTTGTTGAATTCATTAGGCATGCTTGCAAATGGTTGTTTACAATTGCTTATTTCAATCGAAATTCTTATTTGTACAAGTCAATTCATATAAAGCCCGAACTAAAATTATTCGGTATTTTCCGTTGAACACTGTCAGTTTTGTACGTTATTAATTGCTATAACAATACATAAAGTTCTTGAATAGGAAACACAATATTTATGTTTGCATTTCTGCGATTTCAGTTTAGCAACTATCGATGTAATTCGCTATACTAGGAAACCAATAAGGATCGCCATGAACACCACACGTATACTATGGAATTTAACGATAACAAACAACATCATGGACGCGCTAAACGACCACGCGTGGAATATGCCATTGGCTGCAAAACTCGTCTCGATCATAGTATTATCCATCAATCTGCTCCTGGGCAGTGCATCCAACTGCATACTCATAATAATTATCAAAAATTCGCCCACCCTGAAAACGCCAGCTAATAGTCACCTGATAAACATTTGTGCAAACAACCTGATCCTGTGCTTATCAATGATTTTATCACTTCTATCGATACTTCTGCCAACGAATAACAAGACAAATATAAATGTTCTCACGGGGTTTCACATTTTTCTAACGTTCAACTGTTTCCTACAATACTGGGGAACGTTCGCGTCCATCAGCTATTACAGATCAAAAATTGTTAATAGTCCATCCTTGGTTGTGAAACGACGACGACAGATAATTTCGCGATGCTTAGTCTTGTCGTGGGTGACGTCAGGGCTCGTGAGTCTGATGGTCTGCCTGGCCCACATCGAATATGACGTGTATGCCTGCAGCAGTATCAACCCATTTCAGAGTACATTCATGTATTGCCATGGCAACAACAAAATTTCTTCACAGCAACTCGGAATAATGATGATCAGCCTTATCGTAATCATTGTCATGTTTGTCATCATATGCTCCTCGTATCAAAAAGTCTTCAAAGCTTTAAATAAAACAAATCCTTTTGGGAGAAATAGAGTGTTCCCGATTTCTGGCCGATCAGCAAGTTTGCCCTCGGAGGGAGGAGAGAGAAGTAATATTTCGCCTCAGAATGATGGATCTAAAGCGGTGCATGCTTCCCATCAAGAGCGGGCGGTGTATGCCATCTCAAGGAATTCCGGCACAGACGAGTTTATTGTCCACTACCAGAGGAATGGAAGTGTAAACATGTTATCATTCGAAGATATAATGGAATTGGAAAACCCAATCTTAGCATCTCAACTACGCAAACAAATTATTGAGAAACGCAAGGTATGTTTAACGCGAAGCAACGCGAGTAATGCGTCCGTAAAATCGAGATGCCCGGAATTTACCGATATCTCCGCCAGCGCGGATCTTCAAAGATTTCAAAACTTGAAAAATAATTCTGCTCTCCGAAATCATTTCATGAGAAGGGATCGTGTAGGGTTTAATAGCGCAACTCGGAACAGTTTGGTAATGCTTGCGTCTTTTGTGGTCTGCTCCCTGCCTATGTTCGTCTGCGAAATTCCCACAGTGCTCTCCAGTCAAATCGAAAGTCACCGAGTGCTTATTCTGATGTTCACGGAATTGGTGTTCTGTTTGAATGCCCCAATCTATCCCTTGTGGTACCTTGTACAAAACAAACGTGTGCGGAAATGTTTACTCAGAGTGATGGATACAACTCGCATGACTTTGCAATTCAGACGATAATATTAGTGTGTCCGTCATGACAGCACAAACCTGGTTTATTATATAAAGTAGATGAAAAACTAAGGTGAATGGTTATACTGAATGTTCATAATTGACGTAGTGTTTTACAATTACATGTTCACTCATATTTAATTTCTGTGTTTCATTTAAGGTGGGAGAAAATGCGGACTCTTTGAAATGTATACCTGCTTATTAACTATGCGTTCAACGCCCTCACATACATATATACTGTTCGTGGAAAGTGTATATTTTATTCTAAGCCACACCTGAAATATTACACAACGATAGAGCAGGTACCTGCTGTTCTATATAAATAATATATTTATATATAGATTAATACTTTATAGGTAACTGCCCTGTCGTTTTGTTATATTTCTGGTGTGGCTTAAGATAAAATAACGGCGAGGCCGTTTTGTATGCGTGTCGTGTCTGTTTTATTACAAAACGATATGGCAGTAACATGTTTTTCTGATTTTCATAGCTCTAGGCCGACATTTTTAAGAAATATTCAAACTAGTCGCCAGGAGTGTGCATTTTCAGCGTGAATCATTTTAATTTATGACGTTTGACGTCATGAGCACTTGCGTTTATTTTATTTTTTAAATATGTCGTTTTTGCTGTTTTGTTGCCGTGTGCGTCTAAAACATAATACAAGTACATCTTGGTATCAAATTGTTTGTTTTGTTGAATTTAATCCATTTTTATCGCAAATGATGGCTTATTGTTGATTTTTTTTATATTTATTTACATACATTAGAAATTACTGATTTGTCACGTGAAACTAATAACTTGTGAAAACGATATACAGATGGGTTAGTATAAAATATACGGCTAATATAGTTTTTTCTTAAGTCAGTGTAACAGCGGCATATACATATAACATGGTATTCGTCTTCTAAATCAAAGTAATTGCAACATAAACAATTACGTTCATTTCGTGGAATAGTTTTATGAGCATATCTGCCATATTCTTCATATTCCAAAGAGGTTTTACAACTTTATACATATCTAAAGAAGAACTGTTATTCATTTAATAATACCACTCTTGTTGAAAATTGTCAACAAGTCTACATTTGAACTCGCTAATAAAACTATTTACTTGCACAACGTTTGGGTTTTCAAATTGCAGTATGATAGTTTCATTGTTTAGGATTTGACAACGATATTTTAAAATTTTAACAAATCAACACTGGATATCTACCTAATTCTCCATAAGCCCCGGAAAATGCACTTAAAGGCACCCGACCATACTCCGGGTTACTTTGAAGCATATGTTGGTACCCCGGGTACATTGTAGTATACTTAAGAGTACCCGGGGTACATTCAAGTAGTACTTGAGATGACATTGATCAATCGAGCCCAACTAACCTGATATAAAACATTATCACAGACACCATTGTATCAGGTCAATTTTAGTGCTGTGGTATGGGTATTCATTATAGAAAAAGAAGCGAGTGCTTATCTTTTTAACCAACTATTATGTTTGCTTATATCTATTTACCAGCGCGACATGTAGAATGTACAAATAAGCATCGTTCGCTTTTTGTGCAATACCATCTTTCCCACAGAAGGAGGCATACAGAGGTCGCACTGTCCGTCTGTACGAGTGTCCGATGACCGTCCGAAAATTCCTGTCTCAGCCATAACTTTGCCATGTATTGATGGATTAAAATATAACTTGGTACAGGTGTAAATCATTATAAGACAACGTGTCGCCTGTGACACATGTCTCAATACCTCAAAGATCAAGTAGCACGCAAAGGTAAAAGGTCCAATATGGCCATACAACAGCTTGAAAATTCCTATCATAGCCATAACTTTGCCTTATTTTATGATTTTTAAAGACCCATCACTACTTAAAATCAACGAAACTTTCGTACAATATTTCGCAAAATAACGTTAAACAATTAACAATCAGTGTTCCTTATAGCAATTGCCAAAATTTCAACGCCAGATGTGGTCTGGTAACATAGATGTTTGTAAAAACAAAATGCTCTTATTTTTTGGCAAAATTAATTCCATTTTACGATATCTATTCATACGACACATGCACACTAAAATGTTACCATTTTTGTGTTCGTGTGTCGTATGAATAGATATATTTGCGGGAAAATAAAATGGAATTTATTGTGTCACAAAAAAATAAAAACGAACATTTTGTATCTACAAACATCTATGTTACCAGACCACCTCGGGCGTTGAAATTTCGGCAATTGCTATTTGGAACACCGATTTTTAATTATTTAACTTTATTTTGCGAAATAGTGTATGAAATTTTCGTTGATTTTGAGTAGTAATGGGGCTTTTTTTAATAACTTTGGTCAAATGAAAACCATCAAAGACGACGTTTCGCCTGTAACACTCGTCTCCATACCTCAGAGCTTAAGGTCTTCCTTCGAGTTCAAATTACCCATTCGCTTCAGTCTTCACGACTACATTATGTGCAGACCTGCCCCTGTGACTTTGAAGGGAAAACATTTAATTTTGAGCCAAAGTAGGTCAAATTTATCCCAACTGCTCGGATTTTCGCCGAAGATTTTTTTTTTACAATTACACCAGTGCTCCAATGAGACCTTATCGTTCACTGGTCGTAAAAATGAATAAAAAATATTAATACAAAATAAATAAATTATAAGGTATATCTATCTATAACTGTGTATATTTTGCCCTATTATAACCATTGTTATTATTGTTATCATAACTTCACCATCATTGCCACCAGCATCATTATTATTATTATTATTATTATTATTATTATTATTATTATTATTATTATTATTATTATTATTATTATTATTATTATTATTATTATTATTATTATTATTATTATTATTATT
>VMBQ01006149.1:4603-17755 GCA_007657795.1 Dreissena rostriformis | reverse complement strand
AGTATTTATACTTTTGCATGGAAAACCTTCCAAACTATTGCCACATAAACTTTCAATGGTTACAGACTCTACAGAATTTTAAATAAAAAGATTTACCAATGAACTTTCATTCATGCTAAAACCCCGGCTTATCTAGTAGTTTGAATGGGTTTTGTACTTATCCTAATACATAACTGATTTTTTTATGTTAATACAAGTTAAATTTACTGAAATTTTGTACCAATAATTGGAGTATAACAATAAGTATGTGTTTGAATTTTAGTGTTGAAACAAAATCCCTGCTGGTAGTATTTTACTTATAAAATCCATAATATTTTACCGATTTCATTAATTCAAGCAGCAAATCGTACGGGATAAAAGTCTGTGTAACATTATACCAATGTTTGCATCATTTGTTGCTGATATCAAGAGCATTTCTCATTTATATCAATAGATTTTTTCAAGTGAGACTGCATAACGCTAAAAAAAAAGGCCATTTTCAGAGCATGTTCTCAAGAATGGGTAACACTAGCCTCTTGAAATTTTCAGGAAAGTAAGATGGGTATATGCCAGTGTAGTGGACCTTTAAAATTAATTCCTATCTTGTATATTTTTTCTGTGCCATGGATATAACATAAAAAAATGCAAATGAGCACCAATACCGTGTTTTAGCCGATTGTAATATTTTCTAGATTTATAGTAGTATTCTATTTTTATTTATAGGAATTTCTGCTTGAAATATTGGCTGATCATTTGAAGAGCGTTTTATATTTTCATACCAAAATATTGGAATAAAAGAACACAATCAATTTTATCAAGGCACAGCAGAAGTTTTTTAATTGGAAAATTTGGGGATTTTTTATTCGCCTTTGTTTTATAGCTTTTGCCAAATGTAGCAAGCAAGCTGACACTAATTAATTGTAAGTTTAATAATAACACATAATATCAAGTATGATGTGCTTTTTTTCAGCCGATTTGGTTTGGGTGTGATGTTGGTAAACACTATAACCATAAGCTGGGATACTTGGATTTAAAGGCGTAAGTTGAAACAATCACAGACACATTCTTTCCTTGATGATTGATGTTATTTTCCAACCGTTTGGAATACTGTATAGAATCAAGCAAAATAAAACTCCCAACAGCCCAAAATAATCTGGAATAGTTTTTTTAAATTCTTCATCATTGATTCTGGCATGTTTGCAATCCCATTTAACGCACATGTTTTTGCAGCCGTCATGTTGTTAATGACTATAGAATAATGCAATGCAATCTATGACCATTTATGTCAATATGTTGCCTATTAAGCCTTTGAACAAAGCTTGTTATTTGACTATATTTGATTTTTGCTCGTACATTTGTTTTGACCTTCCAAAGAAAATGCAAGCAATATACTAACTGCAGAAAATGACTTTGGAAAAAACATTCTGGCAGTACAGGCTACTGGAAAAAAGAAGGTGTCCACAATGTTTGTACCAACGTTATAAGATGGTTTGGAGATCTATATAACAGCTGTTGAATGTTTTGCTATTTGTGCTTTTCAGACTTGATTTTCAGCTGATGTTTGATGTGGATACACTAAGGCTGGGCAAGGCAGATCGGCTGATGTATGGAGAGTCCCTTATGACCCACGCCATGGTTTTCACTGCTGTGAACACCAGTGTGAGTGTGTGGCTTGTGTTGATGCGGTCAGCAAGCTCTCTTGGTTAAGCATTGGAATTAAAATCTGAGGAGCCAAAGTTTGAGTCGCCATAACGGCACATAACTTGTGTAGGGATTCATTATGAATACTGAAATGTTGAAAACAGCACAAATCAAAATGAACAAACATAGAAAAACACACCACTGTAAGAATGTGGCTTATATACCAATTTAAATGTGTTGCTTCAACATAGGTGTAAGTATGTAGCTTCAACAAAGGTGTAGGTGTGTGGCTATAACAATATTGTAAGTTAATGCTTTAAAGGGACTGTAAACCACGAATGACGAAAAAGAAAAGTTCTAAAATACCGTATTTTTTTTACAATTACATGTATTAGTTAATATTGATTTTAATAGATTGATCATTTTATATATAAAATAAATACAATTCACTACCCATGCACAATTTGCATTCCTGGGTTTACCACGTTACGATGATGATCAATCTACTTGCAATATTAATAGTTAACTGGTAGTTACCTGGTATACATACCCAGTAAAAATAAAAAAATAAAGTAAAAATAAAAAATAAACTTTTTTCAAGAATTGTTTATACCAGTCGTGATATTTTAATGAATATAAACTAATAATTGTAAAAAAATACGGTATTTTAGAACTGTTCTTTTTTCGTCATTCGTGGTTTACAGTCCCTTTAAAGGCAGTTCTAAGTTTATGGCTTTATTCTTCAAATTCCTTTATTATTTTTGTTTTTAACGTTTCAAATGATGTATGCAAACCGTCTAAAATGAAAGAGACGTCTAAAATGAAAGAGACGTCATCAGCAAAAAGTGACTGTTTTAGTTCTACCTTATTTATTGTTAATTGTTATTCCTTTGACTTGTGTATTAAGCTGTTTGTCTATCAACATCAATTCAATGCAAACAATAAATAGGTAAGGGGATGAAGGGCAATCTTGTCTGACCCCTCTTTGTTTACAAAAAAAATGTTCTTAAGACACAATTATTTTGAAAGCTATTTCATTAGAAAACATGATTTAATTGAGCCTCGCTCTGTAAAAAAGGTGGTTTAATGCATGTGCGTAAAGTGTCGTCCCAGATGAGCCTGTGCAGTCTGCACAGGCTTATCAGGTAAAACACTGCCTCAACTGGATGTTTGCTAAGAAGAGACTTTCTTTAAACAAAATATATCATACAAGCAGTAAGTGTTGTCCCTGATAAGCCAGTGAGGACTACACAGGCTAATCTGAGACGACACTTTACGCACATGCATTAAATCCCGTTTTCACAGAGCGAGACTCAATTGTAAGTTTTTATGGCATAGTCATGATAGTGATCTTAGCAGTTGTAGTTGTAGCATCTGAGATTGTTCATACTACTTCAGATGTTCATTTCTTGTAGGACTCAGGAGCTGCTGACAAGTGGAGGGTGGAGAACTCCTGGGGGGATAAAGATGGCGATAAAGGTGACAAAAACCGGGCAATTTTATCAAATGATTTAAAAAAAATAAATAGGACTTGTTAATGTTGTTGTTTTGTATAAACATCCATACACTGTCAACATGTTTGACATAATCTAAAGATGGTATGGTTAATATTCAACTAGCATATTGTCAATGGACCAGTTGCAAAAAACATAGTATGGTGAACTGTTATGGTGAACTGTTATGTTTAAGTTATTGTCTGCAAAGTATCCGACTATGTGCTATCATAAACTGCTGAAATTATATGGTTAACTATATACTTGACACCTGGGTCTCTTTCCGGCTACAATGTGATGGATGCTATTTCAGGCTACATTGTGATGTCTGCTATATCAGGCTACATTGTGATGTCTGCTTTTTCAGGCTACATTGTGATGTATGCTATTTCAGGCTACATTGTGATGTCTGCTATTTCAGGCTACATTGTGATGTATAATATTTCAGGCTACATTGTGATGTCTGCTATTACATACTTCATTGTGATGTCTGCTATTTCAGGCTACATTGTGATGTCTGCTATTTCAGGCTACTTTGTGATGTCTGCTATTTCAGGCTACATTGTGGTGTCTGCTATTACATACTACATTGTGATGTCTGCTGTTTCAGGCTACATTGTGATGTCTGCTATTACATACTACATTGTGATGTCTGCTATTACATACTTCATTGTGATGTCTGCTATTACATACTACATTGTGATGTCTGCTATTTCAGGCTACATTGTGATGTCTACTATTTCAGGCTACATTGTGATGTCTGCTATTACATACTACATTGTGATGTCTACTATTACATACTTCATTGTGATGTCTGCTATTTCAGGCTACATTGTGATGACTGCTATTACATACTACAGTGTGGTGTCTGCTATTTCACGCTACATTGTGGTGTCTGATACTTCAGGCTTCATTGTGATGTCTGCTTTTTCAGGCTACATTGTGATGTCTGCTATTTCAGGCTACATTGTGATGTCTGCCATTTCAGGCTACTTTGTGATGTCTGCTATTTCAGGCTACATAATGATGTTTGATATTTCAGACTACATTGGGATGTCTGCTATTACATACTTCATTGTGATGTCTGATATTACATACTACATTGTGATGTCTGCTATTACATACTACATTGTGATGTCTGCTATTACATACTTAATTGTGTTGTCTGCTATTTCAGGCTACATTGTGATGTCTGCTATTTCAGGCTACATTGTTATGTCTGCTATTTCAGGCTTCATTGTGATGTCTGCTATTTCAGGCTACATTGTGATGTCTGACGCCTGGTTCTCTGAGTTTGTGTACGAGGTTGTGGTGAGCAGGAAGCTGATAGAAGACCCCAGCATCCTGGCTGTGCTGAACCAGGAACCAGTGCGACTACCGGCCTGGGACCCCATGGGGGCACTTGCACATTGATGTTGAGTCGCACTATAGGCATCATCATGTTGGTGGAGCGTTTGCTCATGGTCCATCATATGAGAATACCGCTTAGCTTGGAAAAATAGTCTGACTCTTTGTTAGGCCTTGAACCATAAATACTGGTATATATGTGACAGTTTTTACTATTTACGATTATAATTCATGATTTTCACCTGATATTGTCATTTATATTAAGTTTGCATGTTTTTATGTTAATAACAGTGAGTTTTGATATGGTTTTGAAATAATANCCCTGATTCATTCTTTGTTTTGCATAGATGGATTACGCTTTGTCCAGAAGACAATTTTGTTCTCCGTGGATAGACTAGGAGTTTTCAATAACTTGTAGAAATGATGAACATAAGGAGACAGTGAGCCGCACACAACAACCATGTTACGCTAAGATGTTGAATTCGGATTGTTTTATGCTATGTATTTTAAAGACACAAGCCAACCTGATGAGCCAACCGTTATCATCAGCATTTAAGCACATGAAATGCTGTTAATATATATCAGTTCTTATTCAATACAATGGACTAGTTTAAACCGGCCTGTCGTTATGTATTTAATACAATGTACTTGATGAAACATGTTATTTACTTATTGCACAAACTTTATCCACATTCATTTATCCGATGAGGCAATTACATGTTGGCTTACATTATGCAATTTAAACCTTACAATCTGACTAAAGATATCGAGGGACTGGTATAGACAGGTGTGAAGCCATAATCAATAATGGAGTTAAATACTCGTTCAATACCAGAAAAAAACCCCGATAAGGTTGTCTCCCAACGTTTGCAGTTTATATTAGCGTTTTATAATGGAAAGTACGAACATGGGCCATTGCATATTTGTTAGTTTTTTAAATCGCATCACTTATTAACATTGTATTTAGATCTTACGATTACTTGCCTCTCCTCCAAACGGTACATGTGTCATCCTCGTACCCATGTACAGCTCCTCTAAGGCGTTCAGTTCCCCCAGTAGACCGCGATCGTGACCCAGTTACAATCACCCATGTGTCACGAAGGGGTTTTCCTGGGGGCCAGCCAGTTGCCGACACCAACGCCCTCTGCTAGCTCTACCCGACGGCAGAGACCGCGCGGCCGCTAAGGGCGTCAGTGCCAACTTCCGGCGGCCAGGTATCGAACTCAGACGCCCGAATACCCTGTCAGCAGGTGGGCGTACATCACTGCCCGAATGCAAGGAGCGTCCGCGGACCCTCAGGGTCTAATCCAAAGAAAAGGACTAGACCCCAGATGTGTTATCTATCCTTCGCGTCATTCATTGGAGTTGCGAAGTAAGCGGCTGACGAAGAAAAGCTCTGTAGCCAGTGTTAGCACACCGACAGCAAGGCATTTCTCAATGACAACACCCGTAAACATCGGCGTATTTATACCCACTCCAGGCATGTGACCGTGTTAAGAATACTGGTTCCCGAATATGTATTAAAAAAACATAGTGAAGCGCGTAACCAGCGAACTATAAATAGTTTGTTGCTGCTATTTTTAAACATGACGAACAGTATTTCACCACATTACGCAAACGATAACTGCTGATGCGGCAATCACCAAATTCAGCACTTCGATTCAGCAAGTTTTTAACTTTTAAGATATGCATACGCGCTTTCGTTTTATACGTGTTTGTCTTTTACACTAACTACTAATAATAAAGAAGAACTGCAATAATTGTATTGATCTATAATTTATCTGATCGTATAATGACAAACATTACATCATAACATATAGTTGCTATCTTAACTATTCGGGCTCATGGGAAGTTACTGCAACATAGCTAAATGAAGAAAAGAGGAGTTATCTCTCTTATTTGAGATAAACCGAACTCACATTAACTCACTGAAATTACAGGCTGCTGATACTTATTTTGGATGTAGTTTTGTCACCAAATCCAGTTACTTCTTCTACAATTAAGACATTTGCTTTCATGTATTGGATCACTTTTCCATGAATCCATTTTATATTTGAATAAAGTTACTTGTACCAAAAGAGAACTGATTTTATATAATAATTATTTAAACATTGAATGGTACTGAATGCAAGTTGTTACACGTATCTGACAACTTAGAGTTCACATGGTGTTAAACACTTTAACCATGGACAAATACGTAATCATCCGTCATTCAATTTATTGCTTTCGGATTTCGAAGTTATTTACTTCTTAACAATAGATCATACTCAAGAATGGAAGAATCGGTCCCAATTTTGCGCCATTGTTGCACAAACCTTCGTGAACAGCCGACCGTAGTCGCCAGATTCCCTCCTCAGAAAAGCAGTCCAATACTTGTTGCTTATTACCTCGATTTGTGTTTCAGCGACTGCCAGAAGTTTTTCTGCACCCCGTAAGGACGACCTTGACGCGTGTGTGTTTAGTTCCCCGATCTGTGATAACCACACAACTAGAACTATCATTTCAATCGATCTGTGATAACCACACAACTAGAACTATCATTTCAATCGATCTGTGATAACCACACAAGTAGAATTATCATTTCAATTTCGTCGCACAAATAACTCCACGTGCAGCTTTTCCAGAAAGATATGGGCAATAAGCAACCGTGTTTTTTACGCTGAAAAGGCTTACACACAACACACTGCTTTTGGGTTCACGTTCCCTGGTGGGTTAACGGTAGACACTGCATTCATAAGAAAAATTCTTCCAGATCTGAACGAATTTCCAATGGTATCTTTTTTTTATTTAACACAAATCCGTTTTATGTTCTTCATAATTTAACGTTTTATTTATGTGTTACTGTCAAATATTCGAATAAAATANAAACACTGGATCCAAAAACGGATGCAAGAACAGAAAGTAGTAATAAAATGTTTTCTGCGTGATTCATTGCTAAAATGAGTATATATATATATATGGGCTTCCCTCCTGTGGATTGAACAAACAAGGCATTGCAAGAAATGCATACATAAGTCCCCTATCGTTTAAAAAAACATATTAAAGAATGTCTTCTCTGATCATATTGGTTGTTGTTTATTCACTCTTAATGTTTTGTCTATACACTCTTAATGTTTCGTTTAAAATAAAATTAAATATGGATTTGTTACAGCGATATAACGTGTTTTTTAACATTCACCACACGTTTACCTCTGTAGAAAAAATGTTTCGAATCATTCTAATATATCTCTGCGTGTGTTGAACGCGTTTCACGATGATATCTTAGGTACGGTTACAGTTATAACAGCTTTAACTTGAATTCAATTATTAGAAACAGTCACCGGACATTCAATCTACGGAGAAATTAAGGGTCATCCATAATGTTATCATCATAAAAAAATTACAACATTTCTTTCTATATATGTGTAAATTAATTTTGTTAAAATGATCTACTGTTACATTTATTAACGCAAACTCAACCACAAATATTTAACAAAAGGCTATTTTAATTTTGCAAGAAAAAATTGGGGTCGATCGGGTTTGTGAAAACACACTTGTAAACGTATTTTCACAAAATATATCAGTTACGTGCCGTTTTACCTTAGACCTCTAGTAAAAAAAGAAATGTGCTCAATAATCAGATTCATCTCACCGACCCTGTCGTAACAAGAAATCAGACATACAAGAAAGATAATCAAACAACCATACGTAAAGGAGTATTTAAATTAAGTTACAAAAAAGATGATGCGTTAAATAAAAACGTCTGACCCTGTCGAAGACTTGTCAGTATCGATTCATTGGCCAATTTGAATAAGACAAAGGTAAACAAATAGGTCAATGTCCAGGTCAATGTCCAGGTCAATGTCCAGGTCAAAAGAAGGTCAGATGAGTTTGCTCATAGTTGAATATAAGTATAACATTTTTTTATTGAATAGTACGTATTGATGTTAACCGAACAGTCAATTAGGCTCACCAAGAATTTTGACCTTATGAATAAGTCTTAAGGGGTGTTGCTGCAGTTTTGCTGATTGTTTTCCATCTAATAACTTTTGCTCAAAATTTATATTCAAGTACTACATACAAATGCTATATGAAAAATGAAATAAAAACATAGGGTCACCGGCCTTGTTTTGATTTTATTCGCCATTATATAACATGTACTTTTTCATTAAAACTGAAAAATCTCTAATTGCATAAAACTGATTAATAATCCATGAAATTGGCAACATGTTGATATTATATAAGCTAATATATATCATATACCATTTAATTAAACCACAAACTACCAAAAAAATGGAGAACACAAGTTAAATTTTAAGAAATTTAATTTTTATAATTTTTATGTCGACCAAAAAAACGTCAATTTTTTACTATTTTAACCACAAAAATGAAATTAAAAAAAGTTCTATCTAATAACTTTTTGCGAAACTGCTCAAATATATTCATCTACGTATTTTTATCATAAAACGAAAATAAAAAAGGGGGTCACTGCACTTTTAACAGAGAATTTTTTGTTTAACTATCCCTACCGTCTATGTCGAATGTCCTACAATACAGCAATTAGGCGAAACCCAAGTACCGGTACATAGACTGTTAGAGATATGCATAAACATTATATATTGTTTACAATCTTAATTGGGATCACAAAGGCTTACTAAAAAACACAACACTAATACAATATTTAATCACAAACATAAGACGATACAGTATCAAACTCGACATTAATCATCCGGAAAAATAAGGCTCGCTCGTACTAACCTTCCGGGACTATAACATGTACAATCAAGATCACATTATGAAATAAATAAGTCAAAATAACCCCCGTCAGTAAATCTCCCTTATCGTGTACAATGAATTGAAAATAGAACCTTTATCGACCACAAACATTTAACTTCAGAACGATCGTAAATCAGTTTGTTTATCAACTCCGTTTACATTATTTTACATGATTCTAACTTGGTGCGAATAGCATTGGCAGAAAACTGAGGTTTGGCAGGAAAATGTGTACCTGCTTGTGTTTGATTTATCTTGGGATTTTATTAACCGCTAATTTTATCAACTCTGAAAGTAAGTAAAACTAGCCTCGTTTTGGGAAAACTGGGCTGAATGCATGTGCGTAAGGTGCCGTCCCTTATTAGCCTGTGCGGACTACACAGGGTTCCTTTAAGATACCCTTTTAAAAGCGGACTGTACAGGCTAATCAGGGTTACACTTAACGCACATTCATTAGCTCAATAACTAAACTCAACCCAACTCAACAGCATAAGTATTTAAATAATTAAGTTAGTGTATTTTTTTTAAAGAAAAAGTCATAAACGGGTTAACTCATCAGTGCAAAAAAATATAGTTCACGATGCAACTTTTTTTTTTAAATTATGTACACGTATATGGTAAAAGATAAATGTTGCAACAAAACTATAATTGTTGTTTCTTAGGCGTCAAAAAAATAATTAAAAATAATGGAACAGTGTCATGAGTGGACTTACAATTGTGTCGTGTTCCGAGAAAACTGGGCATACTGCGTGTGCGTAAATTGTCATCCCAGATTAGCCTGTGCAGTCCGCACAGGCTAATCAGGGACGACACTTTCCGCTTTTATGGAATTTTTCGTTTAAATGATGTCTCTTGTTAGCGAAAATCCAGTTTAGGCGGAAAGTGTCGTCCCGGATGCGCCTGTGCGGACTGCACAGGCTAATCTGGGATGACACTTTAAACACATGCATTTTGTCCAGTTTTCTCAGAATGCGACACAATTTGGCATTACATATCGGGATTATAAGCTCGATCGGACTGTTTAAGGTTACATCTTTGTACATGGTGTACATGTTCATGTAAACTGTTTGTACGTTTACATACCGATTCAAACACAAACAGTTCGTTATGTACATGCCAAACTTTCATGATTACTTGTGAATATTGTACATACACAAATATGTGAAGGATATGTATTGGTTTCGGTAATTTATAGATTTTAATCCACGAGTGATCAGAGAAAAGAATATTTAAACTAGTGGCGTCGCCACGAGCGAACATTTCACTTGTTTATGATCACGGGTGGATTGAAAATAGATCTAGTGCAACCAAAGGTTTATTATTTCATGCTTTACACCGTTTGTTTACCGCAGAAGTATAACGTCATGACGTCAAAATAATGACGTTATTTCACCGTAAAACTATCCATATTGTAATCTTATTTTTATCTGGTTTCCGAATTAACCATGCGGAAGCATACCATAAGTACGATTATTGAATGTTATTACATCGCCGTCATCCGATTAAGAAAACAGCATCTTGTAGACAATTTATTATCGTCATTATTATTATTGACATTAAAATGTTCTAAATCCATTCTGATTCGAACGGTATGATTGCCATTGATCAACAAATATCATAAGTGCATTAACGTTAATGTTAATATCAATTCTCAAGTCATATACCATTTTCCACAAATTTAGCTGCATATCAACTTCCCAAATATGGCAAAATTAGACAAAGATCATCGGTATTCGATATCTTATAACTTAAAAGCTATACATCGTAAAATGTAGCTAAACGCCAAAATCATATACTCGTAAGTTTTCGGAAACGGTTCTTTGAGTCCAAACCGAGTATTTGACATTTTTCGCAGAAAAATGTTACGTATATCAGTGAATACCATGCTTTCGGACAATAACCATACATAACATTTATATTAATTGTCTCATTCGAAGAAAACCCGTATCTATAGCATGATGTCATTATTTTCAGAATGCAGCACATCGACGAAGGCAGACATAGTGTTCATGGTAGACGGTTCTGGCAGTGTTGGGCCCGAGAACTTCCCGCACGCCAAGGCGTTCATGTCGCGATTTGTTGAGCTCTTTAACATAGACCCATCCTACACGCAGATTGGTGTGATGATTTATACGACACTAATTACCTTCCCGATATATCTAAACTCATATTCGGATGTGACTCAGTTGAAAAATGCAATTAATAACATTGGGTAAGTAAATGGGATTTGTGCACGTACATATGTGTATGTCAGACCATTCTGAGAATGTGTGTACGTATAAACAAAGTCTTTGATAGAGAAACCTAGCTATAAAATAGTTTATAGCTACGCTTGCATTGTCGTAAAGTTTTTCCAACTTAGGTACACGGGTGGAAGCGAGGACCCAACGGAAGCCTTACGTCAGCTGATGTCGATCATGCTCACATCAACCAATGGCAAGAGGAACGACGCCACACCAATTGTTATCATAATCACCGACGGTAAGAACTGGTTTCTGTACATTATGTGTGTGTGTTTTTTTTTATTATAATAATTAACGATTTGTTTATAGGGGGCATTTCAAGGACTATAATAATGTACTATAATTTCTTTAAAAAAATTGCATTATCTCGTTTAAAGTTTTAAATATTTATGGATTGCTTTAGTTGTTTTCTTAAATACTCATAAAAAAACATTTATTTGTATAAATATAAAAGTTGTCCGAGAAGGCAGGCGGAGAAAAAAAGATGTAGTTAAACTAAATGATTGAAATGTCCATTTGGGACCATTCCGTGACTGCTCATAATATATTCAGAAATATTCTGGAACCATCGGTGCCTGATCTATTATACAGGTATTTACGGGTTATGAAAAATTCCTATATGCGTTTATATTGTTGATGTTGACAATACTCATAATATGCCATTATGTTCATATACTCAGCCCATCTCTGTCTTGCTGTGCAATTTTTTAATACTAGATAGCAAAGACAATATAAAACTGTTTTATTAAACATAAACTCGAACGTTTTTGTTAAGACAAAGGGAGTGATTTAAGCATTGCTAACGATATTTTAAAATAGTTTTAAATATCAAAGGAGCTAGTTACATACAGTGGTTTCAAACTAGAATGATTTACAAAATATTGGATACAAAATCCCGTATGTAGAAATGTAATTGTTAAATAATAAAATCTGGTTTTGCACACATTTCCAACGCTTGATCAGGACAGTTAAGGAAATCTGTTAAATAATAGAAAGTATACGATCGAAATGGATTATAAAACATCTATGTAAGGTAATGCAATCAAACTAACATATTCTAAGCATACGTTGTAAAAATATATATTTATAATCAAATAGCTGGATTTTTTTTTGCAGCAGCTATTATTTAAAATTCGTCCCAACTTTCGTGAGTCTAGTAATTTAATTAGGTAGGAGTACTGGGAAACACTCCGGGTCCACACACAATGTAGCCTCTGGCTCGAAAAGTACCTCATTAACTTCGAAATACCCACACACACACACACACCCACGCACGCTTGAATGTACGCACAAATGCACACACATACCGGTATTACTAATCTACAGAGGTACACAGGCTGAGGTATGTGTGTGTGTGCGTGTGAGTGTGTCCGTCTGTGTGTCAATATAAGTCTGAGGTACACAACCCGACATACAGACAACATACCGGTATACCCACCCTTAACGAGGTACACCGGCATCCCAACGTTATTCGGAGGTATCCCCCTTCCCCCCCATGTGTGTCTTTATATGTCTTTTTACGCAGTTTTAGAGGAACACATTCCGAGGTAATAGGAAAAAGTACCTCGGTATTTTTTGGTATCTCGGGAAGTGCGTGTGTTTTCCAATGAATTACCTCGGTATGTTATGAATACCAACACACACACACACACACACACACACACACACACACACACACACACCCACACACACACACA
>VMBQ01006148.1:45237-58524 GCA_007657795.1 Dreissena rostriformis | reverse complement strand
CTACAATTTCAACAACATCAACAACGTCATCATCAGAAATTTCATCGTCAGCAACGTCAGCAGCAACATCATCAGCCGCATTAACAACAACAACAATAGAAGTAAACGGACCAGACACTAACGCAGAGAGTTTTCCATCCGGTAGTACGGACATTGATGACAAATAGACCCAGTTCAATTCACATTAATGTCGATTCTACGTGTATGTGATCATGTGTGTCAACTCGTATTCTATTCAACTTATTTAAATGAATGCATATTTCAACTCTTATCCAAAATGTCAATTAAAAAAGAAGTGAATTTGGAGCGTGTTTTATATAAATGTATAAAGCTGCCATTTACGTGATTTTTTTGTATTTGAAACTCACCACGTCGTATAATATCTTCGCAACCAATTTGAAACATGCCAGTTCGAAACTTTAAACTTGAAATGCGCATTGAAACTCTACGTGTGACATGCTCATTTGAAACTCTACATGTAACATGCGCATTTGAAACACATGCGACTACATGTGACATGTGAATTTGAAATTCTAAATATGACTTGGCATGTTAAACTCTGCATGTGGCACTCACATTTGACATTTTTCACAATACATTTACATTTGAAATGATATATTTGACATGCGTATTTTAAACTCTACATGTGAGCTTCATATTTGAAAGTCTTCGTGTGCCATTCATTATATTTAAAAATAAACATGTGACATGCGCAATTGAAACACTAGATGTGACTACATGCGGCATGTGGATTTTTAATTCTGAATATGAATTGACAGTTTAAACTCTACATGTGACATTCACATTTGAAACTCTTAACGATACAGTAATCTTTGAAACAAGTCATTAGACATGCGCATTTAAAACTCTACAGGTGACATTCGTATTGAAACTCTTCATGTGACATTCACATTTAAAACGAAACATGTGACATGCGTTTTTTTGAAAATTTACACGTGGCATGCGCATTGGAACGATTGCAATTCAAACACAACTTGCCTGTTCATCAATTTGGCCAGTGTCTCAATGACAGTGTGGTATCTAATTGATTATTAATTGGATTAGCAAGGACCTGATTGTTCTTCTCATACCTGTATGTTGTGTGTTTACTAAGGTCTTTGCAGATTATGTAGCAATCGCACAGAAAAAGCTCCAAGAATGAACTGGCCATTAATGGATAATAAACTAGAAATTGAAAACATCTAGCAAACAAAATGCGACATTAACGCACAATAGCGAAGGACATTAATTGCGCACATCACTTCATTCGATTATGTTCTATATGGGGTTTTTTTCTCCAAAAACAGCACTCACGCACTTGATAACTTACAAACTAGTTTAAATGTATTGTTAATGTGAAAATCGGTTTGAGTTTTACAGCACTTGACAAATATAATGGAAATGACGATTGCATCTTACCTTTTTCAGTGGGTATAAGGACTGTATGTGTTGTTGGATGGCAATTTTAAAATTCATTTGATTGTCGTTTGCCTTTAGAAAGATAATCGACATAAAATGTGTATCCCAAATACGTTTAATTTATGTTTCAAGTTATGAAACGTTGAATTCTGCGATAAGTATGGGAGGGATCATTATTGATGCTTTGATATCGAGTTTGCTTGTGGTATATTTGATATATAGCATTATATCAATCCTTATTTGTCGATTGAATTGTGGAGGTTATGCGAGTTTTTTTATAATTTTTCAAAGAAGCATAAATATATCACGATTTAACCACAGTCTAAATCAGCCGTCTTGATATGTGCCATTTAAGATTTGACATAATACTGTCTTCGTTAATTAGGAAAGGTGAAACAACATATTGTATTGCTATATACAAAACAGGCATTCTTATTCTCAGTATTAAACATTTTAATTTGTGGCTTATACCGGGAATCAAATTTACAAGATTTCTCAGTAATCTTCACGTATTCCCCGTCGTTTTTTTCCCATTCCGACTCAAAGCGATAATTTCAAAGATGGCCGTAATGCAAATTAAAAATCCTGCAAACAAGACAAGAAAACACACTGTAGATTCAAATAAGCTTAAAAGCACTCAGAGAAAAATCAACATTAAAGTTCCATTTGTTGATGATCTTCATTCGAAATAGATAAAACCGAAGCAGCGATTATAACGCTTTTACTTGGCAAATCGGCAATACATGTACTTGTATTATAAAAAACATCTTGTTACAAAACTTTGTTAAGTTCTTTAGGTTAGACTACTAATACCACGTCTGATTTTGATCCCAACGGAACCGGTTTAGAACTCCAGGGCAGTCAAATTGTTTAACAAATTCCATCTTGATATTGAAATAATTCAATTTAATCACTTATTATTTTAGAAAAACAACAACACAACAAACAACAATTTAATCTAGACGAAACAATTACTCAGTAAGATTTGTTTGGATATGTTTATTTTGTTTTATAGTTCAAATCAACTATTTGTCATTCATTTTGCATATGGTTGATGGTCTCCGAAAACGATGATTATAACGAGTAATCAACCAACCTCCGCGCAGAGAGTTGACTGGTTCCGAGCATATCGCGATATCTAATCCCTGCCGTTAACCAACCAAGTGATGATAGCCGAGCCACGTGGTACAATACTTTTGCTGTGCTTTTTTTCAATTAAGGTATTTTTTGTTATATTAAGAACCTAAACTTATACACTTTTTTCGAAATATAAAAGAAAAGGATACTACTTTTCATAATAATGTCATGACCCCACTGTTGACATTTCTAACTAAATAGGTCACAAGTACAGGTTTGTTTTTATAAGCATGTCTTACATTTTAACTCTATGTTAAGTGTAATTTCTTATTACATATAAAACTAAACATCTTATTATCAATGTCTACTATGCTTAATTTACCATTTGTATGATTTATATCTATGTAAAAGCCATTTTTGTTGGTGATTACGATCACATGATTGGATAGACGCCATATTTAAAGGAAGTGACCTTTGACTTTTTGTTGAATTATGGGTAGTGTACATTGACGACCTCTGTCAACTTGTCAGCAGACAGTTAAAACTTATATTTTCGCACTAGATTTATACATCATGCGAAGGTTTGATTTTTTATTAAATAATTACAGTCATGTGAATTTATATGTTCTAAACCTTATTATTATACATGTACTACATTTCCAGTCATTTTGATAATGTTTTTATTGTTTAAACTTTAGGCGGTAACTCTGTTTATTCTGAGATGCCCGGTTACGCTCGGAAGGTGCGCGGTTGAGTTATTGCTCGGATTAATGTTAGGACCGCGCAAGGCTCGGACCTGCTCGGAGCCTTAGTATTTAAACTCTGTTCATTCCACAGTGGGGGACTCTGATGTTTTTGTGTGAAAAGGTACATTCACATTATAGGTTTCATTTAAAGATTTGTCTCTGAGAAATATTATGTTTAGGCATTTTTAATTTAAAGTAAGTTAAAAACACTATTATTTTTTCTGCATTCAGTAGAGATTTAAGGTTAAGGAATAGGGATATTTTATCGTACATTTTTATTGAGACTGGTTGAGCATTGTAAATGTGAGTTTAAGAATTGTGTTATTATGATAACTGTTGAAGAAATTGATGTTGTATTCTTGATGCAAGTTAGTTAATAATAAAAAATTGTTGAACTTTATTTGGTTGTTTATTATTATTATTATTTGAGGGTCATTAGATGACTTAGGCTATTATCTTCAGTTTATTTGATTATAACAGAGTCCATTTTATTAAAAATGTTTACATACAACTTAATTAAATAAAAGTCGGCCCGCTATCACATTGCATGTTCGGGTTAAGAGAGAAGATACAATAAGCAAAAGAAAAAGAAGAACCGCTCGGCTCGTTACATATTTATGGTGGCAGCGGTGGGATAAGGTAACATCTTTATTCGAGTGATCGACTTCACTCCTCAAAAGAAAATGTCAGATACTGACACAGATCAAGAAAATGAAGTTTTCTTCAGAGATGAATTACAGCAAAGGGAAAGACCGACTAGTCATCAAGATGAGAACCAAGCCCATGATGAACAAGAACCTACTGAACAAAATGATCAATGGTTAAAGGCAGCGTTTGGAAAATTAGTACACATGCAAGGCAAAATGGTTGAAACATTAAAAGGAGTCAATAAGATGATATCAAGCATTCACTGGCAAAATGAAAGTACAGTTCTTGTACAAAATAGCAACATTCAACAACAAAATGATCCCCCCTGTCTTAATAGAAACAATAATTTTTCAGGAGAACCTGCAATACAGCACAACATGTTACCTAGGTCAAGCATAAGCTACTCCAATCATAAATGTAATAACAGCACTAAAATCCCACCTTTCAATGGGAAGGATGCATGGAAAGTATGGTTCAACAGGTTTGAAACTTTTGCAAATAGACAAGGATGGAATGATGAAGAAAAGCTAGACCATCTTCTAACAAAACTACAAGGATCAGCAGGTGAATTTGTTTTCACACAACTACACAGAGAGACCTTAGAGAATTATGATGAACTTGTTATGGAAATCAACAACAGATTTAGAATAATAGAAACTCCGAGAACTTTTGCAGCCAAATTTAGTCAAAAAGACCAGAAACAAAATGAAACAGCAAAAGAATACGCCGCTGAACACAAGAGGCTGTATGATCGAGCGCACAAGAGTCGGGGTGGAGCAACAAGAAAAGAAGATTTGGTAAGAAGGTTCCTTGACGGACTGCGAGATGAAGATGTAAGGTGGGAAGTAGAGTATGTAAAAGAGCCCAGGAATATCGATGAGGCAGTTTATCACGTAGTTAACTACATTCCAACTAGGAAGCGACATCAAATAGGCTCTAATCGGAGACAACGCCCCGTGCGCCGGACAGATTGCACAGAGATAGATGAAGCAGACAGTGAAAATGAAAGCGACTCTGATATAGTTGACTATGCATTTAGGGTGCCAAACAAGAGACAATTCAAGGGTCGTGAAAAGACTGAAGCCAAGCAAAAAGAAAATCAAACAGTAAGGAAAACAAGTGTCAACCAGGCTCAGACCAATACAGCGGTCAAGGATGATGTGATACAAGCTTTGATACAGAAAATAGAAGAACTTAGGAAGAAGGTGGAGACGGCAAATAATAAATCAACAAAAGATGACAACCGCAGAAGCTTTGTAAGATGTTACAACTGCAACGGAGAGAACCACTTTGCAAGAGAGTGTCCAAATAAACATCAACAAGTAAACAGACCATTATACCACAGTTTCGGCCCTAACAACAGAAATAACCTCTACCCAAACCCGAAACAAAGCAATCAGCCGTTGAACCCAAATGCACAGACATTTCAACAACCTTTAAACTACAAAGGACCCAACCAAATGGCCGGGGGAAGGTCCCAAAAGTAGAAAATGGCCTAGATCAACAAAAGAAAGAAGAGCAAATAATTAGAAGAAGAAAACCTGATAGTAGTGGGGTATATGTCAAAGGCAGTATACAAGGGATGAATTTGACCTTTACGGCCGACACAGGAGCTACAAGAACAATAATTTCCGACAGAATTTACAACAAGATCGATCCTAAGAAAAGGCCGGAATTAAGAAAAACAGCTTGTTTAACAGGGGCAGGGGGAACTAGATTAAAAGAGTATGGAAAAGCAAACTTCAACATTATGTTGGGGGACATCAGCTTGACAAGAGAAATAATAGTAGCAGAAATAGAAGATGATGCATTGCTAGGAATAGACATCTTACAAAATGATGAAGGAGGGCCAGCAGACCTATTACTGTCAAGAGGAGTGATACTTTTTCAAGGGAAAGAAATACCATGTATTCAAGAAAGAAGAAATCAGAAAAGTTCGAGCTGCAGATAATTATACCATACCAGGACAGAGCGAGACCATAATAGATGTCATGGTAGACAGATTAGAAAGCGACGACCTCATGCAAGACACAGAATTCATTATAGAAGCAACAAATCACTTCAAAGAGACATACCCTACGCACATGGCATCAGTTTTGGTCGACATCAATACTGCACCAACATGCAAAATCAGGATATTGAACCCTTTTCAAACAAGTTGGTCAATAAAACAAGACACCATCGTAGGGCAAGCAGAAAAGATAGATCATATTAAAGGGACAGTAGTAGAAAAAGAGCATAGTAATGAGGAAGGCAACTTTATAAGCATACGAAGAGTTACTATCAAACAAGATGAGCCTATAATAACAAGAGCCACGGGGATGAACACCAAAGAGAGCGTTGAGGTGCCAAGCCACTTACAAAGTATGTATGAAAATGCATGTACAAATAGGAGTCCTGTTGAAAAGTTAGAAATTGCAAAGCTACTTTGTCGCTTCAAAGATAGTATTTCCAAAGATGACCTTGACCTCGGTGTAACCCACCTAACAGAACATTCAATCAATACAGGAAATGCAGCACCTATACAATGTAAGACAGCAACCAAGACGCGTGCCAATGGCATTTGTAGATGCGGAAAAGAAAGCTATACAAGAGCTTCTAGACAAGGGAGTTATTATAGAAGGCACATCCCCATGGACAAGTCCAATAGTACTTGTCAAGAAGAAAAACGGAGAAGTACGACCATGCGTGGACTACAGAAAGGTCAATGAACTAGTCAAACCAGATGGGTTCCCTATCCCCAGGGTACTAGATTGCTTAGATGCAGTTGCAAAAGCCACTTTATTCAGTACTTTTGACCTGACCAGTGGATATTTCCAAACCCCACTTAAGGAAGAGGACATACCAAAGAGTGCCTTTGTGTGCAAGTATGGACAATTTGAAATGCTCCGACTTCCATTTGGTCTAAACTCGGCGGCTAGTTCTTTTCAAAGAACTATGGAGTTAGCATTACAAGGATTGCAATGGGAAACCTGTCTTATCTATATTGATGATATTATCGTGTTTGGCTCTGACTTCAGGCAACATATGGAAAGAGTTCAACAGGTTCTAGAGAGAATGGAGGCAGCAGGACTCAAGCTGCGCCCAGACAAATGTGAGATGTTGAAAGAGGAAGTGGTATTCTTGGGACACATTGTCTCAAAAGAGGGAGTTCAGCCAAACCCTGCAAACATTGCAAAAATAGCAGAATGGCCAGTACCAAAAAATGCAAAAGAAGTAAGGCAGTTCATAGCCATGGGTTCATACTACAGGAGGTTTGTGAAAGATTTTGCGAGCAAAGTTAAGCCGATGTCGGAATTGACAAAGAAAGACAAGAAATTCAAGTGGGATGACAGGTGTCAGCAGTCATTTGAAGAACTAAAGAGAGAACTGATCAGCCCAGAAATCATGGGGTACCAAATAAATGATGGCGGAGAATTTCGACTAGATGTCGATGCCAGTGACCTTGGAATTGGGGCAGTCTTACATCAAGTGCAAGGAGACAGAGAAAGAGTGATAGCGTATGCTAGTAGGGCTTTAAACAAAGCGGAAAAAAACTACTGCATTAAAGAAAAAGAATTGTTAGCAATACGTTTTTTTGTAGAATATTTCAGGCAGTATCTACTAGGCCGGCATTTCTTAGTAAGGAGTGACCATCAAGCTTTAACATGGTTGTTCAAACTAAAAGAACCTCGGGACAAGATAGCTAGATGGATTGAAATTATCTCATACTATGATTTTACTATAGAGTATAGACCCGGAAAGAAGCATGGACACTTATTAAATTTTTTAATATGTGGGCCATGCAGAAAGTGTATCCGGCGCTCACACAACATGGTTGCATCGGGCGTGTATGCAAGGATCTTAGGAAAAGAGAGTACACTGGTACCAAGCAATGATTCCAAAGAGTCCAATACAGTTAGAGTAGTCAACAATGACCGAGATAACCTACCAAGAACCTCTAAAGTACCAGACGATAAAGGTAAAAGGGAGAGAATAATTTCTCAAGTGTTATCTTTCGCATCAATATGAGGGCGGTCAACAAACCAATTTACTCAATTACAAAACGAAGATACAGACATTGGACCTATACTACAAGCGAAAAGTAAAGACATCAAAATCACAAGGGAAGAGTTGCTATCAATGAGCCCCGCCACAAGGCAATATTCGTTACTGTGGGACACCTTAGAGGTAAGAGACGGATTACTGTATAAAAGATTTATAAAGCAGAACAAAACTGGGGAATTTTGGCAGTTTATAGTACCACACAGTCTCAGGAAGGAATTCTTATTTGAGAACCATGATTCAATGATAGCAGGGCACTTTGGAGTTAAGAAAACATGTGAACGCATTAAACAGAATTTCTATTGGTATGGGATGAAAGGGGTTATTGAGCTATATGTCCGCCAATGCGATACATGTGCATCAGACACGAAACCACACAAGACACCCAGAGCACCTCTTGGTACAGTTAAAGTAGGCGCTCCAATGGATATTATAGCAACAGACTATCTGGGTCCTTTTCCACAGACAAGTCAGGGAAACCGATATATTCTTGTTTTGACGGATCACTTCCCTAAGTATGTAGAAATTTTAGCTGTTCCTGATCAAACAGCAGACACTTGTGCATCAAGGATTCTCAATGATTTCATTCCTAGGTGGGGATGTCCGTTATCAATACTTAGCGATCAGGGGCGAAACTATGAAAGTTCAGTTTGTAGAGAGTTATGCAAAATTCTCGAGATTAAGAAGATACGAACCAGCCCAAAGAACCCCAAGTGCAACGAACAAGCAGAAAGGTTCAACAGAACCCTGGTAAGAATGATCAAGGCATACCTCTGTGGTGAGCAGGACCAGTGGGACAAACACTTAGGATGTCTAGCTGCAGCCTACCGGTCAACACCCCATGAATCAACTGGCATGACACCAAACCTTGTGATTATGGGAAGAGAAGTGAGACTCCCGTCAGAGCTAGTATTCCGCAGGAGCCCCAACAGCGAAGAAACCACGTCATATGGTGACTATGTTGCAGCACTTAAAGAGAAGATGCACCACGCCCACCAGGTGGCAAGGGAACATTTATCTGAAGCAACAAAGAGACAGAAAGAAATATATGACAAAAGACAATTTGTACATTCCTACGAGCCTGGAGACTTTATATGGCTGATTGAAGAGTCAAGGAAACCTGGGATAACACATAAACTGGAGATGTCTTACGAAGGCCCTTTTGTTGTAAAGCAGTCTCTGTCAAACGTCAACTTCAGAATACTGTTGGATCGCAATGGAAAAGAAAAAGTCGTCAATCATAACAAGTTGAAGCCGTATGAGGGCACCAACGCACCAAAGTGGCTGCAAACTGAAAGAAGAAAACTAAAGATGAATAAGGAATAATGTGATTCTGAAAGTGCATAACTTTGTGTCGTAAAGTCTTCTATAAAAAATTTGCTGTTCAATTAATTGACATTTTTGTACTGTATATAGATCATTGCTAGATATTGTTTATACAAATTTCGTGCAAGTTTACAGATGCGATGTAAAGTACAAGATTTTTTTTTTAAACTTGCCATTTCATTGATGTCATTTACAATGAAGTTTCTCCATGATCACATGAAGATATCTATAAATGCCAGTGTGTGATGGAAAAGTCATTTCATATTTTGATGTGTACATCAGGAGATATGTGTTTGCTGCAACTATATTATGTTATTATGCTATTGATTATGTGTTTTACTGCTGTAAACAATGCTCAATCAGATGTTTATACTTGCATATATGGAACCAGTACTTCAACATATAATTAATGTGAGGATGTTATGAAGGCACCTGTAAAAAGTAGAAAAGCAAGAATCCTGTAATACAATGATAGTTGGCGAGAAAATAAATTAAATAAGCAATGAGATAGCTTTTAGGGGAGTCATTTCGCATAAATAGGCAAATTGTATAAGTTTGGGAAGGAGTACAGTATGGCGGAGAGCAGTAGGAGAGTAATACAGTTCGGGTATTAATACTATATGGAGAAGCCGACAGGATGTTTGCTGGTGCAAACGGGGTGAGAAAATTGGAAGGAGTACAGAGAGAGAGAGAGAAGAAAGAAGACTTGAAGAGCGAGCAACTATTCCGTCCAGATACTGCATATGTAACAGATTTAATGCAAAATGCTGGTAAACGTTGGTTAACGTAAATTCAATTTTCTGTTTTAGAATCATGGAAGAGCAGACGAAGTCGGGCCACGGTTGGAGTGACCGGAAACGCTACCAGTGCCTTTGTTGCTACCATGTGAATGGTGAAGAGAAAGTTGGTCCTCGATACCGGATCTTGGACAATTTCCTGCGTCAGCACCTTTCGCTGGATCAAGCGCCATTTCACTGCAAGCTGTGTCTGTTCCGTTGCTTTCAGCTCGGGGATTTGCAGCGGCATGTTAAGAATTGTCCTAGGCACAGAATGTTGCTGCAAGAGAAGGGGGTAGAGGATAAGCTACCTTATAAGGAATCCCAACCCATACACTGTGGGACCAAGAGATGTCGCTCCAGTGGCTGAGGACACTCTGTCACAGGCAGTTGACTTTGCGTTCCCAGATGGTTTAGATTTCCTCGACAATGTGATGGAGGCAGAGCAATACATACCAAGACCGTACACCCCTGACATGTCGGCGGCAAGGCTCGAAACACCAAGGCAAAAGGGGAATTCACCATCTCAGGTCACCAACATGGCACCATCTCCAGCAATCCTGGACAGCCTACCAACCATTGAGGAGTGTAGACAACTGAAGGGGAATAAGTCAGTTTCCTCCTCCTCATCATCATCTTCATCCTCTTCAGGCAAGACATCATGTGAAGGCTGTCGTGGTATGCTGAAGGAACTGGAAAGCATAAAGGGCATGCTGCGAGGTATTAAAAGCCAACTGGAGACACAGGACAACACCAACCAGCAGTTGACCCTGACAATGGTCAATCTCGCAGGAGCCATCGGCTCTTTGCGTGCACAGCCGGTCCAGATGCTTCCTGCTGTCCCCTTGATACAGCCTACTATGCTAACCGAGGCTCCACAGCGGAGAGTCGACGAGGGAATTAAGGAGCACAATCGCCGTCATGACCACAAGGAAAACAGACGGTCACAGTGGCGCAAGGAAAACGGTAACCACTACAACCTCCGGGATCGCAGTCCATTGTACCGGAAAAAGAAGATTGTAAATGCTGTAAATGAACATTTATCACAGTTTTTATAGTTGTATCACAGTCAGTTTAAAGGCATAGTTAAATAGTATTTCAGTAATTCATAAATAATACTTAAACTTAACTTTATAAGATTTTACCACAGACATTGCTATATACTCGTACTTCACTAATATCTTATGTATTCAGATCCATTGTTTTTAACAAATGATATTTTTATATCTGGAAGATAATAGGTATTGTATTTGTATCGTAAATTTAAAGATGCTCAGACACTCTAGTTCATTAAGTGCGCAAAGTTGGTGCTGTCATTTTGTGAATATGTTTAAGATGTTGTAGATCTACTTTGTTGTTAAAGTTTAAGATTGTTATGTTTTAATGTTTATAGGCATTAAAGAGGGACCTTTAATGTTAAGGAGGGGGTAATGTCATGACCCCACTGTTGACATTTCTAACTAGTAGTTCACAAGTACAGGTTTGTTTTTATAAGCATGTCTTACATTTTAACTCTATGTAAAGTGTAATTTCTTATTACATATAAAACTAAACATCTTATTATCAATGTCTACTATGCTTAATTTACCATTTGTATGATTAAATCCATGTAAAAGCCATTTTTGTTGGTGATTACGATCACATGTTTGGATAGACGCCATATTTAAAGGAAGTGACCTTTGACTTTTTGTTGAATTATGGGTAGTGTACATTGACGACCTCTGTCAACTTGCCAGCAGACAGTTAAAACTTATATTTTCGCACTAGATTTTTACATCATGCGAAAGTTTGATTTTTATCAAATAATTACAGTCATGTGCATTTATATGTTCTAAACCTTATTATTATACTTAAAGCTACAATTGCAGTCATTTTGATAATATTTTTATTGTTTAAACTTTAGGCGGTATCTCTGTTTATTCTGAGATGCTCGGTTACGCTCGAAAGGTGCGCGGTTGAGTTATTGCTCGGATTAATGTTAGGACCGCGCAAGGCTCGGACCTGCTCGGAGCCTTAGTATTTAAACTCTGTTCATTCCACAGTGGGGGACTCTGATTTTTTTGTGTAAAAAGGTACATTCACATTATAGGTTTCATTAATAGATTTTCCTCTGAGAAATATTATTTTGAGGCATTTTTAATTTAAAGTAAGTTAAAAACACTATTAATTTTTCTGCATACAGTAGAGATTTAAGGTTAAGGAATAGAGATATTTTATCGTACGTTTTTATTGAGACTGGTTTAGCATTGTAAATGTGAGTTTAAGAATTGTGTTATTA
This sequence comes from Dreissena rostriformis, assembly GCA_007657795.1. Lineage (NCBI taxonomy): Eukaryota > Metazoa > Mollusca > Bivalvia > Myida > Dreissenidae > Dreissena > Dreissena rostriformis. The sequence continues at coordinate 46,210 of VMBQ01006148.1, read as the reverse complement.
TGATAACTGTTGAAGGAATTGATGTTGTATTCTTGATGCAAGTTAGTTAATAATAAAAAATTGTTGAACTTTATTTGGTTGTTTATTATAATTATTATTTGAGGGTCATTAGATGACTTGAGCTATTATCTTCAGTTTATTTGATTATAACAGAGTCCATTTTATTTAAAATGTTTACATACAACTTAATTAAATAAAAGTCGGCCCGCTATGACATTGCATGTTCGGGGCAAGAGAGAAGATACAATAAGGAAAAGAAAAAGAAGAACCGCTCCGCTCGGCTCGTTACAATATATTACTTAAAAAAAAAGAATCCTGGAATTGTATGTGATTGCAGTGGTTATCGCCAGTAGCCGCCGGGAGATAATCGATGAGTGGATTATGGTATAGTAATCAACGGGATAGGATTACTACTGTGATGTGTGAAGTATTCGTTCATATCCTATCGTCCACATTATTAAAGGGACTTGGTCACAGATTTTGGTTTGTTTTGAAGTGTGTCATAAAATGCCTTAAATTGATAAATGTAAACATCGGAACTTATAGCTCCAGAATAAAACAACAATAAATTTAAATAAAGTTATATACACACTGGCTCGAACCACTGACTCTTGAAGTAAAATACTAGCACTTAAACCACTCTACCATCCGTTTTGATATAGTAAGAGGTGTATTTTATACTGTATATAAGCAATCCTCGTAATGTCCCAAAATATAACGATAACAACAGCACTTAATCGTTTCGCGTTTGAAACGCTTTATAATTTTCAGGTTTTTAAATCGTCAAAAGATGCATATAATGGATATTGTAGAGCATGGTAAATGTTCGTTGAATCGTGATCTAGCCATACATGCAAATATAATATATAAAACACTTTATGTTTTGTGATAAACGAAATAGATCGTAGCGGACACATTTAGACTTGACCTGCGTATTTTGGTTGTTTTCTGTGTGTTTTTTTTTTTTTTTTTT